>VDFB02365329.1:0-35047 GCA_007258455.2 Sequoia sempervirens
AATATAGAATATCCAGGCTAAATAAATTAGAGCTCCTAGATGAAAAGCGTTTGAGCATGTTAAACCATCTGCAGGTTTATCAGAATTGGCTCAAACGAAGCTATGACAAAAAGATCAAGGATAAGAACTTTCAGGTTGGTGACCTAGTCCTCAAAGAGAATCAAAAGGTACAACTAAATCAGGACGAAAAAGGAAAATTTGAATCCAATTGGTTAGGCTTGTTTGTCATCACAACAAGCTACGATTCAGGGGCATATCAATTGGCTACTCCTGAAGGAGAAACTTTAGTTGAACTGTTGAACAACAACCACCTCAAGAAGTTCTACACATGAATCACATCAGAATACCCTAGGCGAAAGGGTAAAAATCCAAAAAAAGGAAAAAAGATAAAAAATAGAAAAAAAAATCAAAAATAAAGAAAAGCAATAAAGAGAAATAAAATTTTATTTAAGTGAAAACCACTTTGTGGCACTTCTAGAATAGGTACTATAGTGAAAACCTAGCAAACAAGCATTATCTTGAATAAAACTTGCATCATTATCTATCGGTACTATCCACAACATCTACCCATTTGTCTCATAATAAACATGTATCCATCCATGGCTTGTTACTGATTGAGGAAAGTAGTCTTGTCTCCAACTAGGGGCAACTTCCTAAAGCTGGTTGTGGGTTAGATCTTTGAATGTCCTATCATGGCCAAAAACGGAAAAATAAAAAATATATGAAAAACAACAAAATAAAAAATATTTGAAAAACATAAAAAAAAAACATCGTTGGGTTATTCCTTCACTCAAATAGTCTAAGATATCAACATTTTATTGAACCTCATAGCTAGTTCAAGTAGATTTCTCACAACATATCCTCTAGACATAGAAGTGGAATATCAATCCAGATTATCAATGTTGTTTATCTAAAAATAGTTTATGCTTTGAGTCAAATGGTCAAACTACGTGGTCTCTGTGTGTACAATGTAGGCAAGGCTTATTAGCCACCAAGACCCTAGGTCACTCCCCTTAGGTTTCTATCATGGTTTATTTCAACTTAGTAAAAAATTCAAAATCTAAAAAATAGTCAAAAAATTCAAAATCCAAAAACAGTCAAAAAATACAAAATCCAAAAAACATTCACAAAATAAAAAAGATCACAAACATTCAAACCAAGTGAACTAGGAGCCTCTGCATGTACAACGTAGGAAATTTTTATCTTTTATGAGCCCTTGAGATCCTAGGTTAGTCCCTTGAAAACAAAAAAAACATTATAAAACTCATAAAATCAAAAAGACCCACCTCGTCATCAAAATATGCAATAAAACATCACCCATAGTAAACAAATCATCGCACTCCCCCTTTGACAAAACAAACAAAAAATCAAGGAAAACATCAAAAGCTAGAACCTTCAAGCAAACAATCACAAAGATTTGATCACAAAACATACTAAAGAAAAGCCAAAGTATCAACTACCTATCTTTAGACAATTCACCAGCAACATCTTGAGATATGCCTTAACTGATCCGATCCTACAATAGACATGACAAACAATGGATAATAGTCCTGAAACCTCAAACAAATATGGCAAGTGATACTACAATTTTGTTTTTATCTTTTTGTAGTCTTATTTTTATGATTTATTTTTTGACTCATTCCCAGGATCTCTCGAGGATGTCCATAAGGATTTAGAGAAGAAGGAATGGGGGAAACTGAGTGTCATTTCTATTTTTTGTTTGTAAGATATTATTGTAATACTACCATGGCGAATACTTGCTTTATTGGGTGTATGAAAGTTGTGTTGAAATAATTCGTGAAGTAGTTGCATGTTAGGTGTTCTATACCTCTCTGTGTGATTGGTCCAATTTTTTTTTAACACAACCCGACTATATACTTTAAACAAAGTTTTCGTATGTCTGGTATGAGAAAAGATACTCTTTTTTCATAGAGTCAAATTCCATGCAATAGTTACAAAGTCACCTTGGTCATTAATACCCCAAGGTGCACCGTATCTATTTGCTACATCAAATAGGATTGTTCAAAATTGTGAAGCCTCCAAAGCAAAGCAAAAGCAACTCATCAACTACTAAAAACATCAAATTTATATCCATCATCAAATATTTCTTCTAAGTAACACCCATCCTGCATAGCAATATCATTAGTACCATATCCATCTTGCATCCACAATATTGTCAATACATATCATGATGATAATAAGAAATGAAAATATCATGTATCATGTATAAGGAATACATCCATCATATATCAACATCACATAAACAACATATATCCAAATGATATATTGATCATCCATAATAAAAAATCATATGAAACAAAGTATGATTCATCCATCCATATCATGTGCATACATCAGAAAAGTAATTAAAAACATACATCATCATACATCGTAATCCATGATCATCACATAATGAGATGAATCAAAGAAGGTATATCTCATATATATCATCATAAAAAAAGGGAGAATGTCATAGTACACCATCATCATGAAACAAGTGTGATAGGATGATACAAAATAATACATATATATGAGGCCTCGACTGGGCTGATGAATATATATATACAAAAATCATGACTGCAATATGTCTCTGAACAACAATATAATAAAGATCAGGTATATGTGTAACATTTCCCGACAGGAAAGGGGAACACTCTATAGACCAGGCTGTAGACCACCATTTGGATCTAGTTGTCTAACAGAATGATCACCTACCTTACCACCACCATCACCCGCAACACTAGGCTCTATGAATCGTGGCTACCACTACACTCTGGGAACAAAGGCATCATTGAGAGTCTAATAGTATGTAGCCCTCTGTAACCATAATCTCACTCTGCACGAAGGGTATCACACTCTACTCTGAGAGTATCTCTCTGTGTCGTAATCACCTATAACTGAGCCTTTGCAACATGTGGCCACCCACTCTTGCTATCTCGCTTTGTCCTTAGGCTATCCCTCTTTGTTTTGATTGTGACAAGCTATGCCTCCGCGATCTATCACCATGCTATCTCTGTAGCCAGCTGAGCACCTCCATATCTAGGTGGGGAGGAGGCCTGGAACCTGTCCATGGTCCTGGGGAATTTGATCACCCTACACCCCATCATGTCGAGCCCTATCTAGCTGCTCTACAAGAACCTCAATGTGTTATCGCTCCTCGCGCTAACCTGTAATACCTGCTTTGCCTAATGTAGGGTCCCCAAGTAGAGTTAGAGATGGTAGATATCTAACAATTAAATGTAGATTTAATTAATAAATAGAGAAACTAAAACACACACAGAATAAATCATAACACAGAGAATTTAACGTGGTTCACCCAATCTGGGCTACATCCACCAAACTATAGCCATCCAATACTTTTATTATCCAAAGGTAAAACCTATTACAATCTTATAATAATTGCATTTTCATCATAATCAAATACCCATCCAACCCCTTTTATCATGTTTAGAAGTTCCATATATTTTAGGGTTCTACAAAATCAATTTTTTTCCCTTTTTTCGATTTTCCCTCTTTTCCTCGCGAAAAATGCGGAAAAGCAGGGAAGAAAAATTTTTCCTCATCAACCTTTAAGGTTCTAGGTCTCGCCTTTCCTCGACCCCTCAGCGCGATAGCAAGGGTGTACAATATACCATGGCCAGCATTATAGCATGATCAGTCGTACACATACCAACAATCTCCCACTAGGGAGACCTGACCGTGCTCCACACCAACACGTGGTCACCCTGTAGGATATGGAATCTCAAAGGCCTGTGTCGTTCCCACCACTGATGAAAATTAGGTGTGGTACTCGGATCTGCTGAACCCACTAGCCAACCCCATACAACTAGGGAAAGTACTCTAAATGCAACAACAACAACATATTTGTCTGCCTGGTAACCCTATACACAGACCTCCTTAGTGGTCCAATCGAAATGAGCCTCAGAAGTATCAGGAAATCAACCCTGTCTCTCTCCATACTGACGACATACTCTGTTTGATAAGTAACACTCTAGTAGAGAGTGATAATGACCAATCAAACATCGAGTTTATCAACAGTAAACAAGAAGCTATGGATCCTTTGTCCATGACTCACAATCCATATAGTGTCTCTAAAAAGAACCTCGCATATCATCGAACACATGATGCCAGTACAGAAGATACTCGAGCAAGGTGTAGTGTAAGAAATCTCCATAGCAATATGAGTATGGATCCCCAATAGTATGATCCTGAATACCATCCAACTGAGCAACTACAATGTGCTCCTAGACCCAAATATACAAAAGAGAAACACCTGCGGAAATAGATTTCCCGCCCCGATATACAACCTCGTGCATATCTCTATAGAGGTAGGTGAGAAGACACGAAACCCATGCATATCTAGTCCCATGCTCAAACATACCCTCAATGCTCATCCAATAGGGAACTAATGATCTCTCCTATTAGGAACAACTAGTCTTGAAATCAAACCACAAAGGACAAGAGAAACAAGCTCTGCACTGCCAACGAACTCAAAAAAATCAATCTCGAACTATCAAACCTCCAAGTGTTTGACACCCAACACACGCCGCATGGCATAGGTACACCATCAAACATGGTATGTCACGAGATCACCATGGATAGGAATGCAGAGAATCCTCCACACATCCTCGAGTGTAATGGTTGCCTCTCCTGTAGGTAAATGAAATGAAGAAGTCTCTGAATGTCATCCGGCTTCACGAAGGACAAAGAGAAACGAACTCGCCTTAGCGAACTTCGAGAAAAATCAATCTTGGACTATCAAACCTCAAGTGTCGACACCAACTGTGCGCATGGCACAAGTACCCATCAAACATGATATGTCACGAGCTTGCCATGGATGGGAATGTGGAGAATCCTCCACACGTTCTCAAGTGTAACTTCCCTCTCTGGGGTGAAACCGACCTAGAAAGTCATTTGAGAATGTCATGTCGGCACCACGGCAGGTCATCATGTCAGCTATATGAGTGGATGGGAGGTATGTAATAGATATGATGTAGCCCAAACACATCTAGAAAGTCTCACTCTAGAACATCGAAACTAGTAATCGGATCAACTATATCCCAAGGTCATCACTCCCTTGGCTGCAGTGGTTTAAGGACCACCTACAATCATTTTAACTCACGACATTAGGGTTTCGCTCTAAATGCGTAAAATGACACAACAATGATGAAAAATGACACTTAAGGTTTCAAACAAGCAAAAGCGAGCAACATTTAGCAAAAGCAAGAAAACATTGGAAAAAGCACTAGTTTGAGGCAAGTGCATTGGTTTGAGTCAAGGGAAAAGAAATCAAAAGCGAAGGTTTGGAGCAAGTGCGCAGGTTTAACACAAAGGCGCAAAAAATAAGCCCAAGCAAACAAAAGCAAAGAAATAGAGCAAATGCTAGTTTCAAAGGCGAGGGTTTAAGTCAAATGCGAAGATCTAGACCAAGTGAGTAGATTTTTTTCAAGAGTGACCTTCCTAAACTGTCACAAGTGAAGAAAATGATGAAAATGCGCAAAAACTCCTAAAACCTTGCTATTGACTCAAGGAACTTTATACATGAATTACGAGAATGTGACAAGATGAAAATGAGAAGCGAGAGGGTATATACCTGGTCACCGACGCCTACGGGCCATCCAAACTCTCAAACCAGGTCCGAACGATGTGGGACTCCTTGAATCCTAAGCATTGCTCCTCGACAACTGACAGAATGGGAAATCCAGAGATAAGAATTCACTATAGGATTAAAGCACAAATGAGACAATTAAAACCCTAATTACTTAAATTAACCCTCAAAAACCCTATTTTTTACCTAGGAAAGCCTAATTTTTAATTAGGGAACCTTCCTACGTTCAAATTAGGAGTTCTCAGGAACATCAAAACGAGCAACGAGGGACCTATAGACCCAATTTTTCATCCTAAACACATTTGAACTAAAATAGAACAGTGTCATGAGCCTGACCTTAGAATTAAAAATTTCGGCCAACCTCTCGAGGGGGAAGCACAAAGTCCTACCATCATTCCATTGACCGTGAGGGCATAGTGGGGCATAATTTTTTTTCAAAAACTTGATCTTAAAAACAAAATCTTTGAAACAAAGCAACTAGTACTTTGTATCAAAGAGGGGCAAAATGTAGACATGTAAAATTGACCTAAAACTTATCACACACCCTAAACAACATTTTCACATCATCGACATCATTATCATCAAACATCATTGCATTTCACATCAGTTGCATCCAAAACCCTAATTTCCCTTATTAATTGAATAATACAATATTATTTAATTAATTCACTTTTTCATCATTTTGACTAATTAAATAAATTCCATTTATTTAATGAATGTGAAAACCCTATTTCTACTATTAATTTGAATAATGATATTGTTTAACTAATTCGCTTTTATCATTTTCAATCAATTAAATGAAATTATATTTGTTGTAAAGTCTAATCTTACTTTATTTTTTATTCTAATTGGTTAAATAGCCAATTATTTGAGTATGTGTAAATCACCTTATTCCTCTAAATTAATTGAATTATTAAAATCATAATAGTTTAATTGCAACACTTTCCTCAAAAGATTTGAATAATTAAATCCAAACTATTCTGAAACATCATCCATCAAATCAAACTAATGCAACTTTGTTTGCAAAGTTAAACTTGATTTGCACGTTCAACTACAAAATGAATGAATGAATTAAATCAATTAATTAATCTTTCTCAACCACTTTCCTGATTGAGTAAATTACGATCCCCTAATCTCTCAATCTAATCTGGACAGATCAATCTATTCCTAATTGAGCAAATTACGATTCCCTGACTGATCAATCAATTCCTGACTGATCAATCTATTCCTCAATCCTACTGATCATTCAATCTATTTCTTCAATCACACAAATTGTGCAATCTACTTTGCACAGATTATTCATGTCTAAATCCTCTCAACACCTCTCAACTGTCGATCTTGATTCAACATTGTTTAATCTTGATCGTTCATATCAAATCACATTTCCTATATAGCAAACATATTTCCTCACAAAAAAGGATCGAAGAATCAACCTATTCAAACAATGAAGTAATGCCAAAACACCATTGATAGAGCTTCAACATTTCTTCGATCAAGCAACCAATACATTATTTTTCAATCTTTTGCATACGAACTATGGAGGCTTCACAATGATACAGGCAATCCAACATCAAGTGAACACACTCCACTATGGGATGGTAACACTATGCTTTTTCATGAATTCATGTATGCTTTCATATTTTGATCTTGTTTCTTGAATTCGGTAATAGATTAGTTTCATTTCGTAAGTGTAGGATTATATCTTAGATTAATGTTCTTGATCATAGATTAGATTCTAATTTCAATTTCATTTATCTTGTTTAGCATCTTTGATTTTCCCCCACACAGATGTAATCTTGGGATTAACAGGTTAATCGAGCACAAATCCATTGTAAACTATGAGGATAATATGGTTAGTTGTTTGGATGACCATGGAAACCCGGTTGAGATTTGTGGGATACAAAGACCCCTAGAGCTTAGAAAAATCTCATCCATGCAGCTCAAAAAGGTATAAAGGAAGGGATGTGCCATATATGTTGTACATGTTAGTGATCCTAACAATGAGAAGCCATACCTAGATGATTACCCTATCCTTAGGGAATTCCAAGATGTGTTTCTCGAAGATCTCCCAAAGATGCCTCCAAAGAGAGAATTTAATTTCTCTATTAGCTTAGTACCTAGAGTCGAGCCTCGGTCTAAGGCCTCGTACAGGATGACCACTACCGAGCTTTATGAATTGAAAGCCAAGTCATAGTTACTGTTGAGCAAAGGACTTATTAGACCCAGTGTGTCTCCTTGGGGAGTGTTGGATATCTTTTTGAAGAAGGATGGAACCTTGCATCTATGTATTGACTATCAGATGTTGAACAAGGCGACCATCAAGAATTGATATCCTCTTATGAGAATCTACAAATCATTTGATCAAATGAAGGGAGCATCAATGTTCTCCAAAATAGATCTCAGATCTGGATATCACCAATTGAGAATAAATGAAGAGGACATCTTGAAGATTGCTTTTCAAACTTGGTGTGGACACTGTGAGTTCACTATTGTACCATTTGGTTTGACCAATGCACCTGTAGCCTTAATGAATATCATGAACAGTGTGTTCAGGGATTGTTTGGATGACTTTGTTTTGATTTTCATTGATGACATTTTGATTTATTTTGTCTATTGAGGAGCATGATAGGAACTTGAGGATAGTCTTATAGCATCTGAGGGAGAAGAAGCTTTTTGGAAAGCTATCCAAGTGCTCGTTTTATTAGGATAGGGTGCATTATGTAGGTCACATTATTTTAGCTGAGGGAGTCTTTGTAGATCCCAAAAAGATAAAGGCACTTGTGGAATGACCAACACCTTAGAGTGTGATGAAGGTACGAAGATTTATGGGTCTTGTGGGATAGTATAGGAAATACGTGCAAGGATTCTCTCAAATCGCATCCCCAATAACATCACTCCAAATGAAAGGAAAAATGTTTGAATGGATCGAGAACTGTGAACAATATTTTCAACTCTTGAAGGAGAAACTCATTACAGCCCCACTGCTGACTATACCTAATCCCAATGGTCAAATTTTTTAGTGATCATAGATGTTTCAGGAGATGGTGTAGGAGTAGTGTTAATGCAAGATGGGCAAGTGGTGGCATACAAATCGAGGAAGTTGAAGGAATAAAAAATGAATTACACACCACATGATTTGAAATTAGCTACTTGTTACCTTGATATTGGTCATTACCCTTAAAATTGACGCCCTTACTCAATTTTTTGCTAAGTTTAGATATTTGGCAGTGTTTCATTGAGTTTCTCTAACCCTTGCGGGCTCTGCCTAAGTTATTCCAATTCTTGCCTACACTAATTTCCCTTCAAACTTGTTCATTGTTTTAAGTGATCGATGTTATTAAATTGTTATAACTTCCCAAGTAATGGAAGCACATTAGGAAGTATTTATACTTGAAAATTTAATGTTGGCAGTCCATACTTGAAGTTTGTGAACTTGTCTAAAAGACCGTCGGTGAAGGAAAGTTAAAGAATTTTCAAGTATGGCTGAGAGTTTTGTTTGGTTTGATCAAAATCATTGACAGTTCCCACTAGGGTTTCATGAACCCCTTGTTTTATTGCCTCAAAGGGCGTTATTTAGAGAAAGGAAAAAATGATGAAATTTCAAAATGATTTCATTATAGTGTATTCCAGTAAACTATTTTAGACTTATCATAATAAATCACAACAATACAAAACTGATGAATGATTAAAAGTGTGTGATTACAAGGTGTTAAGTGTATGGAAACGAACATAATGAATACCATTGCAAGATACAATAAAGCAACTAACACTTTGAAATATTCAGGAGTAAAAATACCAGATTATCAAAAAACATTTTCATTATATTATACATATTATCGGTGTTACAAAATTGGTATTCAATTACAAAATTGAGGGCATAAAAATATCATTTTTCAAGCACATAGGGAAAAAATCAACACGCGGACTCCCTCCACTACCTCCTGGAGATGCTAAATCTAGGCTAGTGACAATAGGTTTTCATGGGATTGCAGAAATTAGTCAAACAACCCCATATCATTCCACACCAGCCCTACTCAAAGGAGTGTCACAACTTCTTCTGTTGCCTCATGTTGGGTTGCAGTTGCAATGCAGATAGTGTCTCCAATGAGACCGGTTTATGGATAATGGATGATCCCTACAAGAGCTACATTCACCCTGTGCAGAAACTTGGGCCTAACCAGGCATTTGACTACCCTCATTCCCTAGTCTCATCATCCATAAGTGAGAACTCTAGTGTAAATGAAACACTCAAGAAGTGTACCATTATGCACATGGACTTGACTCAAAAATCCTTCTCCCGGGATGTCACGCAATACTTCTTCATCCAGTTGACTCTAGACCACGAAGACCTCCCTCAACTGGTCTGATAACAGTCTAAAGAAAGGATTGCACTGAACCTCTTCAATCACGATGAATTCATTCATTGACATGCCATCACTCTATGCACTCACCATTTTTAGAATGCCTTTGGTTGGTAAAATGCAACTATGCTCATCAAATTTATAGAAATTTGGGGATGTATCTGAGCTGGATTTCATTGAGATTTGGAAATTGATAGGAGCGTGATGTGGCTTAAATTAACTGCTGAAATGACCAAGATTTATTTAATTTTCCCAATTGATCTTTCATCTGGATAGTTTGCACATGTGATCTTATGGTTAACATGAAATGGCCATTTAATGTAGTGCAAGTGAACCATGTTAACTGCAAAGGAATGGTCGGCCACAGGATCGGATTTGAAGCAAGAGGAATTTGGTGACTATTTAAGGTCATATCATTTGCAAATATAATTATTATTAGTCCTGGCCATTAATGCTTCTCTGTCTATTGGTAACCACCAAGATAGGGATAGATTGTCTCCCTATATATTTGTTTAGAATGACTCTTTGAGGGTTTGAATTTTCCCAAGTTCATTGTATTGTAACATAGGAAAAGGAATAACTTTGTTTTTGTTTTTCATTAATTCATTCATGTTTGCAATGGCTCACAATTTCTGAATCATGGGTTTTGAATATAGTGTTGATCGTACCAATTTGTGTGTTATGTGCGTACTTTGAGCATGTTTTTCATGTAAAGAATCCTCTATTAAATTGTGTTCATTTATTGCACATATGATATATTTCAATATTTGTTCTTAATGATCATTGATCATTCTAGTCTATGCACTAAGTGATTTGTGATCCTCTTTAATTTAACTTGCATTAACTTCATTTTTATGAGTTAGTGTTTGTCACCTTTTCTACTTTCTGGTAAAAAGCATACCTTTAATCATTGGAATCATACGAGGGAGCTATACCTCTAAAATTCAAAGGAAAGTCACAAATACAATTGTGACATTTTTGGAGTTGTTAGTGGTTTGGCCCCAATGCACCATAGGCAATAGAGTTAATATTTGAGTTATATTTAAAAAGGATAATTCATTCGCTAAATTTTTTTTGGCAACTCCGTTGGGGATCAAAATATAATTTTTGATGAGTTGCTTCTAGGTCATGCAACACAATGGTACTACCTCATGAAAATATATTTCTTGTACTTCATCCTGGTTTAGATTGGATGTAGGTGGAGCAAGAAGAAATTATTTCACAATAAGTACACTTGCTTGGAGGTACAAAAGGTGTGTTGCTTATTTTATGCAAGCTAATTTTATCTTGGAAGAGGAATGGGCCCAACATCCACCCAGACCTGTGGTTGAACGTCCCCTAGGTTGGTGTTTGAATATTACGATAATCTGCCTTGACATCCCAATCAACATCCTAATCAATGCTAGGATCCTCCTCCGGCTTGACCACCACTTAGGAATTGACCTAGGGTTTTCATCTCCTTTCACTCCATAGTGTATTTTGTGACTCTGAACGATCAATGGCTTTGTACCCTTGGGAAAATTGTATTGGACCACTAGATTGATTGCAATGTAATGATCTACCCAATGGCTCAAGAAAGAATTTCCTAAAATTCTCTAGAAAAGATTCACAAGATTCAGAGGAACACATTCTAGCTATGACCTTTGTAAGTGGAATTCTAGGAGTTCAGGAGGAAGATGTATTTGTAAGACTCTTTGTCAATAGCTTGATCAAAAAGGAAAAAGAATGGTTTAGAGGATTGTTAAAAGGTTGTATAACCGGTTGGATCATTCTTGAAAAAGAATTCTCGAATAGTTCAAAAGTGTTGTCAATATCACTGCTTTGTTATGAAAATTCTTCCAGATTATGAAGGATGAAATATAACCTATGAGATTTTTGTATATCATTTCAATCGAGTACTTCAATGGATCCTAGCACTAGAGCAACTGATCAAGGTAATTCAATTCCACATATTTACTTCTGCTTTAAATCCTAATATTTAGCTTATTCTAAAAAGAGATAAAGTTTGCAGGATAGAACAAGCTCAACTTGAAGTGGTGAATATTAAAAATGATTTAATCACCGTGGGAATATGAAAACTGGATTGCACTACAAAGACTATTATTTCCTTCCCATCACCTATTTGTAATGTAACAACCCTGGTGTTCTTCACAGTAAAATTCTAATGGTTTTCACCTCAAGTGATTAACCATGATGCCAAAACATAGCAATAAAAAAAATTCTTCAGGTATGACTTCGTGAACAAATAACACCACTATTTCAAAAAATTCCATTCCATTCATTTAATTTCACGAAATCGCCGTGCAGACCATATTGAATGAACTCAAATTATACCGACTGGCGATTTTGCAACCTTCCATACTCGTGGGTACCGGAACACCGTATTGTGCCTCTGGCTTCAAAGCAATGAATATGGGTCTTCGCTTTCAAAATCTGCTGGTCTTTTGTTGCACCTTTCAGGAGAAGAAATATCACTCAAGTTCTTTTGCCAACTATGGACTCATATATGATACGCGTCATCATGAGAGATGGGTATTTCATATTTCTGACCGGACGGTTTGGGCGCTTATATGAAACCACACTTCGGCGTTGGTGTTGTGCTTTCTATGGCTAAGGCATGACCCTACAGTTTGTAACTGGCATGCACTACATGGACCACGGTGGTACAGCGGTAGAGCCAAAGGGCAATCGCACTGCACTGGCCAAAGTGTTATCCTCGATTACTTGGTGATGGTCATTTATTCACTTACACTTCTTAAGCTCGTTTTGAATTAAGGCCGCTATAATCTATGCATAGGTAATTTCCTCCAATGGCTAATCTTAGCCCCAGAAATAGCCTACTCCCCATTTTCCCAAAATACAATGGTAACTCTATCAATAAGCCTAAGCACTAGTTACTCCTTCTATGGATATTTCTATCCTAGGTATAACATATGAGCTTATCTTTACATAAACAAGCTATTATTTTCAAAAGACAAACTAGTCTAAAGTATAAATTTATAATATAGAGTATAGCTACATAAGCCTCATCATAATCATAGATTAAATAGCTGACTCCACTCAGTAAAATATCACACATTAAGTGATACCCATATAAGAGTATAGCCTTATCAATGAATGACCTCAATCGAAGAATCATCATAACAATAGATGATTCCATTTGAGAGTATAATCTTCTAACAAAAAGGGTTTAAGCTATGAGTCTACCCTTGACAATACGATAACTTTGTATTTAAGAGTGCATTTCCACTAATCAAGCAACAACTCTATCTCACTAGGTTTCAATATACCTCTCAACCCAGGAGTAACCCATTAGCTATCTAGTATAATCAAATCACTTTAGCTATGAGTAACCCTTAAGCTACCCTTTTTTAATCATTTCTAGTATATTAATACCTATGAAAAATAATTTCTCCTATTTTGGAGTAATACAAGCACTTCACAAAACAACACAACAACTTCTATTTTCCTTTCAAAGCAAATACTATTTTTCCCTACTACAAGTAATCTTAATAGACTAAATAAAGCATTCAAGAATCAATCTTTCATAAACTAAGACAATTAAAGGAAGAATTATCCCCATGCCTGTAATTCACTTATCCAATTGAATGAATGATGCACAACTTCCCAGTTTCAGCCTCTAGCTTACTTGACCTCACAAGCAATGCCCCTATAAATCCTTCCCTCAATTTGACAATATACTTCCCTCTATATACTCAAAGCTCTCTCACAATACTCATAATAAACTTGTAGCATAAAGCAGATTAGAACTGTGGAAAATAATGCAATAGCATGCATATAAAATGCAGAGAAAAAGTTGTCTAAATTGCATAGCAGAATGCATCCCAAAATAGAGAGATTGCTTCTCTATTTTATACAGCAGCAAGGAGACTCCCTAGCCTATAGAAAAGGCATGTGAATTGACAGCGGTATCAACTCACTCAACTTAGCTAAAAGGTGGCGCACAAACAAGAGTTTACTCAACATAGAATGCCACAAATTGACCTCTTTAGTTGCAACAATACATGACTGTTTCAAACAACACATGATCAAAAGGTGACATTCAAATTGCTCTCGATATGAACTTCTACAACAATCAAAACTTCTCAATATGGCACCAAGCAAGCAAGCATTTCCCTATAAGTTGGCACAAATTAAACTCATTTGAATCAGTCTATTCTAAAATTACAACACTTTCAAATAGTCGACTAAGTCTATGATGAGTCGCTATGTCTCATAAATCAATTTTGACTAATTCATCGACCTGTTATAACTTATCCTTTCTTAATGCATTTGCATTTACTTGTTGATATTTAATCCATGACAAGGTGTCTCAAGTATTTGCAGTTTACTAAGTCAAATATATTCTAACTCAAAGCATCGACTAAGTCTTACTTTTCAAATCAACTTAATTTGTTGCACTATGTATTGCATATAGTTTGATCTTTATTTATTGCCAATATAATTTACATTCGGCCTTTATAGTGCTTGTATAGTGCTTGTATAAGCTGCACACAAGCAAATGATCCATTCAATATCTTAAGCATCATATTAATCATTTATATACATATATGCATATATGCATATGTCATCATACTCGTATGGACATCCCATTATATCCATTGTACACATATTCCAACATATGCATATATGCATACATCCCAAATACTCATTCAACCATACAATCAAGCACAATAAGATAAGGAAGGACTCACACACTCTAAACAATTAATCATCATCCAAGCATGCATTCAACAGTAATCACAACCCTTACTAATGCAACACATCATACTAAGGATGACTTACCATTTTCCCAACACTATGTCTAGACTCGACCTTTCTATTGTGAGTGTGTGAAAGCTCAAATAGGTTACGTTATTGGTTACCTGACCAAGATCTTCTCATGAGTGATACTTCCCCTCCACCTAGAGGAATGAACTTGTCCCTGCAACCAGCTCAACACATTTGCAATGGTAGTTAAACGTTCATAATAAATCCATATGCATCATAACTTTAGCATATTCATATAGCAATAAATTTAAACATATTTACTCTTTCAAAGCCACATTAAGCATTTATCAATACATTCACATAATACCTATTTTAGTATTCCATTCCTTAGCAAGCATATCAAACTCATGATTGCATTTACTAACCTATTTACCTATGAAGGTAAAAGTAAATCAACAATTTATCAAGACAGGGTGTGACATGTAAGTCCTCTGAATCTTTATACATTGCAAATTAACCTAGTCCTTTTGATGAAAACATGAATTTGAGAGTCTTGATCCCTACACACCTTCGACATGATAGAAAGGAAAATGAGGAAAACGTAGAGTAGGTTTGGAATGCTAAGGCATATAGTTTGAATACTACAGTTGGAACAGATGATGACCTCAGTTCATCAAGTGAAGATGAATATTTTTCACCTCAGGTGCGATGCGCTCCCACATTTCAATTTGTTTCTCCTCTTTCCCCTAAGGCGGCTATGCTCCCTTGTAATCTCATTGAAGAAAATTAGTTATCAGACTCTATGTTCATCCTAGAATATGAAGTGTTCACCTTTGAAAGTCCTAATTATGAAACCTAGGATATAATAAAAAAAGGATGACAAGGATTTTTTTGTTGAAAATGAAGAAGGTGAAGTGGAATGGTATGTGAGATCTAATCCTCTATTTATGTTCGACGAGTCATTAAAAGTACAAGGTAATCCCCTATTTGAGGTTTCAATTTTTTGTTCTCAAGATATGATGGCAGGAGAAGTTACTTGTTTTTCAAATGTCGAGGAGGTGAAAGCCCCCAAATTGGTAGAGGATGATAATACAATAGAATTGTAAAAAAGCAATGGTGATGAAGCGACAGTCCATGAGATGAAAAGTCATGATGTTATAGTGACACAAGAAAATTCAAAACTATTGCATGAATGGGAAATTATTCAGATGATCAAGCCTCAGAGAGGGGTGAGCGGTAACATGGATTTTTTGATGTAGAATCATCTACCTAAGAAAGAAATCTATGATGAGCAGTGGTGTTTTGGGAACGTGACGAGTGGTGAAATTCTCTTCATCAATGTCAGTGTTTGGGCAACCCAAGTCTTTTCCATTCTTTAGAAGTTGCATGGGGTGACAATATTTTTTAGGTCTGGGTCTTTTTTCTCTCAACCAATCAATGGTTTTGTATGAGATGCCTTTCACCTTTCCTCTGGTAGGTCTTACCCTACCCTATATATAATTCCCTTTTTGGTGTGTCATTTTGTTGTGCTTGGTTTGGGTTTTGGTTTGGTTCCTCCTCTATTTATGAATCTACACCCAATGGATAAAGCACTGGTTCTAAGCATCTATGGGTTCCTTGCTACATCCTTTTCAATCCTTGTCCCTAGTTAGAGCCACTATTACCCTGATTTTGGTCATTACCATTAAAATCGGTGCCCTTACTCAAATTTTCACTAAGTTTAGATGTTTGGAGGTGTTTCATTGAGTTCCTCTAGCCTTGGCAGGCTTTGCCTAAGTTATTCTAACTCATGCCTACACCACTTTCCCTTCAAACTTGTTCATTATTTTACGTGGGTGATATGTTATTAAATTGTTATAACTTCTCGAGTAATGGAAGTGCTTTATGAAGTCTTTATACTTGAAATTTTATTGTTGGTAGTCCATACTTGAAGTTTGTGAACTTGTCTAAAAGACCACCCGTGAAGGAAAGTTAAAGAATTTTCAAGTATGGGCGGGAGTTTCGGTTGGTTTGAAAATCATTAGCAAATCCTGATAGGGTTTCACAAAACCCTTGTTTTACCATCTCAAAGGGAATTATTCAGAAAAAGGAAAAAATGATGAAAGTGCAAAATGATTTCATTATAGTGTATTCTAGTAAACTCTTTTAGGCTTAGCATAATGAATCACAACAATGCATAATTGATGATTGATTAAAAGTGTGTGATTACAAGGTTCCAAATGCATAGAAATGAACATAATGAATACCATTAAAAGATATAGTAAAGCAAATGAAACTTGGAAATATTCAGGAGTAAAAACACCAGATTATCCAAAAAAAATCATTATATACATTATCGGTGCTACAAAATTGGTATTTGATTACAAAATTAAGGGCATAAAAATATCATTTTTAGGCACACATCAACACACAGACTCCCTCCACCACCTCTTGGAGATGCTCAATCTGGGCTAGTGATAGCAGGTTTTCATGGGATTACAAAAATTGGGTGAACAACCCCATATCTTTTTGCACCAGCCTCATGCAAAGGAGAGTCGCGGCTTCTTTTGTTGCCTCATGTTGGGTCGCAATTGTGATGCAGATAGTGTCTCCAATGAGACCAGTCCATGGATAATGGTTGAGCACTTTAAGAGCTACATTCACCCTGTGCAGAAACTTGGGCCTAACCAAGTGTTTGGTTTCCATCATTCCCCAATCTCGTCGTCCGAAAGTGAAAACTATAGTGTGAATGAAACACTCAAGAAGTGTAGCATTATGCACATGGACTTGACTCAGAAATCCTTCTCCCAAGATTTCACATAATACTTCTTCCTCCACTTAACTCTGGACCACAAAGACCTCCCTCAACGGGTATAATAGTAGTCTAAAGAAAGGACTTCACTCAACCTCTTCAATCACGATGGATTCATTCATCGAAACGTCATCACTTTGTGCACTTGTCATTTTTAGAATGCCTTTGGTTGGTAAAATGCAGTTATGCTCATCAAATTTATATAAATTTGGGGATGTATTTGAGCTAGATTTCATTGATATTTGGAAAATGACAGGAGGGTGATGTGGCCTAAATTAACTTCTGATGTGACCAAGATCTATTTAATTTTCCCAATTTATCTTTTGTCTGGATAGTTTGCACATGTAATCTTATGGTTAACATGAATTTTCCATTTAATGTGGTGCCTATGAACTATCTTAATTGCAAAGGAATGGCTGACCATGGGGTAGGGTTTGAAGCAAGGGGAATTTGGTGATTTTTTAAGGTCATATCATTTGTAAATTTAATTATTATTATTCCCAACCATTAATACTTCTTCATCTATTGGTTTCCAAGTAGGCAGTTGGGTGACAAAAAGGCACCATTATATTTGGAAACTGTTTAGTAACCACCAAGATAGGGAAAGATTATCTCCCTATATCTTTGTTTAGAACGACTCTTTGAGGGTCCAAACTTTCCCAAGTGCATTTTGTTGTAACAAAGTAAAATTAATAACTTTATTTCTATTTTCCATTAATTCATTCATGTTTGCAATATCTCAGTTTGTGAATTGTGGGTTTTGAATATAATGTTGATCGTACCAATCTATGTGTTGTGTGCGTACTTTGAGCATGTTTTCTATGTAAAGCATCCTCTACTGCATTGTGTTCTTGCACATATGATATATTTCAATCTTTGTTCTTAATGATCATTGATCATTCTAGTCTCTGTGCTAAGTGATTTGTGTTCCTCTTTAATTTAACTTGCATTAACTTCACTTTTATGAGTTAGTGTTTGTCGCCTTTTATGATTTCTGGTAAAATCATACATTTAATTATTTGAATCATATGAGGGAGTTGTACCTCTAAAATTCATAGGAAAGTCACAAATGTAATCGTGACATTTCTGGAGTTGTTAGTGGTTTGGCCTTAGTGCACCATAGGCAATAGAGTTAATATTTGATTTATATTTAAAAAGGCTAAGTCATTCGCTAACACTGCTATAGTACATGCCTTATAGATGTGGAGACACTATCTATTGGGAAAACCATTTGAGCTCAAGATGAATCATTTGGGATTGAGATAAATCTTCACTCAACTAAATCTCAATACATGGTAGAGGAGGTGGTTAGAATTCCTAGTGAGTACAACTTTGGAATCGAGTACATAAAAGGAAAGGAGAATAGAGTAGCGGATTCTCTTAGTAGAAGAAGACATCTAATAGCTATGACCTCGATGAGATCTAATATGAGGCAGCAGGTGATGCAACTCTTGCAAGGAGATGAGCACTATGAGAGGGTGAAGAAGGCTCTAGAAGAGAATTCAACAGACCATCTTTTTGATGGATATGAGTTTGAATCAAATGGTATCTTAAGATATCAGAGACAAATGTATATTCTAGATTCTAGAGAGCTCAGGAAGATGGTCCTAGAAAAATTCCACAATGCACCTTATTCAAGACACCCCGAAGTTACTAAGATGATCATAGAGTTGAAATCCTTGTATTTATGGTCAAATATTAAGAATAATGTAGTGGAATATGTAGCCAGATGCTTGGAGTGTCAGGGAGTTAAGGTTGAGCATGTGCACCCAACATGGATCCTTTATACTCATGATATACCTGAGGATAAGTGGCAAGTGATCAATATGGACTTTGTACAAAGGTTACCTTTGAGTAAGAATAGGCATGATGTCATCTTGAGTAGTTAATAAGTTAACTAAGGTGGCACATTTCATTCTAGGGAACCTTACAGATGGATTATTGAACTTGGCCAAGAAATTTGTCCAAGAGATCTTCCACTTGCATGGAGTTTCAGAGACCATCATCTTTGATAGAGATACTTAGATGACATCAAGGTTCTAGATGACTTTGAATGCAAATTTGGAGAGCAAGCTAAATTTAAGCTTAGCCTATCATTCTTAGACCAACTTTCAAACAAAGAGAGTGAATCAGGTAGTAGAGGATCTCCTTCAAATGTACTATATGGACCAACAGTATAAATGGGAAGAGTATCTATCATTGGTAGAATTTTCTTATAACAACTTCTATCATGTGTCCTTAGGTATGGCACCTTTTGAGGCTTTGTATGGATGAAAGTTTCATACACCCATCAGTTGGGATAGATTGGAAGACAAGATCATAGTGGTCCTAAAATGCTAAAGGAGATGGAAGAGCATATGAGACTTATCAAGGGTAGGCTGAAGGAGGTGGTAGCAAATAGACAGAAGAGCTATGTTGACAAGAACATTCCCTTCAAATAGTTTGCAGTAGGGGATAAGGTCTTTTTAAGAGTCAAGCCACATAAGAGCTCTATTACTTTCAAAAAAATCTCCCAATTTGGCTCTAAGATATGTGGGCCTGTTTGATGTATTGGAAGTGATCAACCCAATTGCATACTGACTTGCTCTACTGCCTTCTCTAGCTCAACTCCATAATGTGTTTCATGTTTATTTACTTAATCCATACCATCTAGATGTAGCTCATATACTTGATTGGAATTCTTTACATGTGTAGGATCCATCAGTGGTGCTTGTGGAGCCCATTAGAATTCTGGATAGACGTAATGTCAATTTGCAAGATAGAGACATTGTTCAATATAAGGTCCAATGGGACCAATATTTAGAGGATAGTGCTACATGGGAGGATGTGGAGGAAATAAAATTCTCCTTCCCTCATTTGCTTTCTTAGATAGTCTATTATTGTTTCACTATATATTGTTGCTTTAATATTTTGGACTTGAATGCTATAATGTTTTGGCTTGATAGTAGTATGATTTCATGCTGAAATAGACATATGTGATTCAATTTTGTTTAATTAGACATCAAGATGATGTCTCTTCCTAGTGGGGAAGGATGCCACATCTCAATTTTTTGAGTGACACGCTTTTGACTGGAGCTATGAACTGGGGTCACAATGGGGGACCCCATCCCCAATTTTGTCTCAGGCAGTTATCTCTTTTCCTCATCTCACCCTGTTCTCCTTTCTCCATTCTTCCCGCCTCTATTCTCGCCTCCTTTCCTCCATTCTTCTTCCTCCGTTCTCCCTTTCTCCCTCGTCTCCTTCCTCCGTTCTCCTTCTTCCTCGACACTCTTCCTCCGTCTGCCGCTCCCTTCCTCCGTTCTTCTTCCTCCCGTCTGCCTCTCTCTTCTCCCGTTCTCCTCTCCCCGTCATCCTTTCTTCCTTCCTCCCTTTTCCTCACTCCGACTGCCGCTCCCTTCCTCCGTTCTTCCACCGTCAGCCTCTGCATATCTCCGCCTGTGGTCTCCCTTCCTCCAACTCCCTTCTGTCGGTCTCCTTTTTCTCCCGTCATCTTTCCTCCCGACACCCTGGTTCTTCTTCCTCCGACTCTCCTTCCTTCATTCTTTGCTTCATCTCGCCTCCGCCTGTGACCTCTCCACGCCACCCTCTGATGCCCGCAACTCGAGCATTATTTTTCCATCTATTATCAGCCCAGCACCAATTTCGTCCGCTGCATTTTGTCCTCCATTCTTCCCTGCGTCAGGCACACGGGGCTCGAGCAAACTCGAACCCAAGACCTCCCTTATGGAAGGCTCGCCAGCTTACCGCTGCGTCATCCTTGCCACATCTCAATTTTTACTTGCATTTAATAATGGTAAATTAATTGAAATAATTGGAAAATGAAATTTATCAGTTTTTGTTTACGATAAAATTTGAATAAATTTAATGATATTTGAAAAAATGATTACCTTTTCAACTTTATGATTTAGTGAATCATTTCGTATCAAGCATCAGTTAAAGGTTACTAATGAAAAATGCAATTGCAAGAGTGTGTGGATGCAGGAACGGGTTGAAGAATGAGAGCATGGTTGAGGTAGGAGTATTTAGTTGGATGACAAATGGTAAGCAAGATTGGAATCTGGAGCACACACACCACTATAGAATAAAACATCTGCATTTAACTTGCAATTGGTAGATATCATTTTGCTTGTATGAAATCGTAAATGATTAAATAAGCAAGCTTATGAAAATAATAATTTATTGAATCATTTTTCTTATCTTCTCTATTCGGAGCTATTTTCATTTTGAAGAAAAAGGAAATAGTGGTGTTAGAATGCATTTGTTTATACATATTAATTTCTCATGAGTAGAACGATTTAATTATATGTTCTTTTAAAAGAAATTGAAAATAAGATCTTTGGTAAGAGGTAAAAGAAAAGAAATAAATAATATATAAATATATATGTTTGTTTGTGAATATACTTATATATATATATTATAATAAGTTGCAATGATAAAGTGTTTTTGTTTATTCAAAAAACTCTTTATGTGACTATATGAAAAAAAATGATAAAAAATATCACTTATAACTCCCTTAATAAATGAAATATAACTGATCCCTCCCATATTGGAAAATGAAATTGTTACCTGATTTTTAGCTTTCAGCTGAAATCAGGTAACTTAGCGTTTTCTCTTTTCAGGTTGTTTAAACATTTAAAATGCAAACCATTAAACTGCTAGTTTCAATATGCATGAAAGAGTGATGGTCAAATGAAGTGGATTACATTTTTCATTTCAATGTTGTATTACAACAAATGAGAAAGAGAACCATAGATATACAAATGTAGTCTTTTATTGATAATCTTGAAATGTACATGTCCCTCACAAGCCAAGGGACTAACTCTCTTATTCAATGAACCTATGAAGCAATTCATACATGAATAAGTAAAAGAAAGAGAGAATGTGCATGTAAGAATGGAACCATTCATTGCCTATGAATGGCTGGTTACAAGTTGCACGTTGTCATGTTGTTGCTGCCCCAAACCGCTTGTGTCCCTCCCAGCTCCATAGCACTACTCACCCTACATTTGAAGAAAACATGGTGTTAGAACGAGGCTCTAAGCAATGAATGATTCAATCCTTGCATACACACCTACTTTGCATGTATAAACTAATCCATAAGTGCATTAAACCAAAACATTCAACACATGCATTTATTTTCTAACTGTTTGCTTCATGTGCAAATTTAGGACAAGCCTGATTATTGTTTCATTATCAGATCAAATGCAGCATGTGGGCTAAATGTGGGTCTCAGAAGGGTAGAGCTCAACATGCTTTGAAAGAAAAGGAAATTGAGCAACTTGATCAAAGATTTATCTCTTATCAATTCATTAAATCAATATGGAATCATACTAGTTGATCAACTTTCATTATCAGATTCAAAAGATGCATCAAGTTCAATTATGCATCTATTAAATAATGAGGAAGCATTTCAAGTTGTTGTTAAGCCCCTCTCCCACAACCCTATTGGGAAGTCACTCATCACATATGAAAGTGAGCTATTAGGTCACCCACATATGTGATAGGTGGTTGTCCAATAAAGTTAGAATGAGGAGACAGTTGTGTGTCACACATGAGAAAAAAGGAAACAAATGTTCTAGAGATTAGGTAGCAAACTTATAGGGCAACAAGCAGCTATAGAGAAAATCATGAAAATTGGGGCAGTCATAAAGGACAAATCATGCTACCTCTCATGTTATAGGAAATCAACAATGAATGCATGATATACAACAGCAAAGGTTCTAAGGTCAGAATAATGCAATGCCCTTACAGTGCATACCTTGTGTCAAAGCAATCAATGAACAAAATGGAAGCACAATAATGTAGAAAAAGCTTTCAAGTTTTGTGCATTTGAGATGAAGGGATGCATTGTGATTCAAACATGCAACCATTGGATAGTTATAAATACCCTTAAGGGGCTGTCATATAGACATGCAATGTGAAATTTAATAACAACAACCACCTCATCAAGTTAAAGACAACATCCATACCTAAGTGAGTTGCATAGTACAAGGGTGATGAACACTTTTGCTAGATCACGCTATCAAGGGTACTTAATATTATGGAACATGCTAAAACAGTCCACTATCAATCATGAATAGTGAACAAAAGACATCAATCAAAATCATGGTTAAGCCTTACCTGACAGTGAGGAGGAGAACAACAGTTGATATGGCAGTCACGAGTAAGGGACAATCTTACATAAGTACCTTGATCACTTGTTTCAAGAGAAAGGGAAATAGGTAACATAGCATTTATGACATTCTAATAGTTAAGAGCAATAGTGCATTTGGCAAGACTCAGTAGGCGTCCACAAATGAGAGGGGCAGAATTGTGATATAGGATATGGAGCACAACCCTTGGAGGAGAAGTTGGAGATGTTTAAGATGTTAGGGAGCATGAACCTGGGCAATGAGGGTGGCCTAAATACTCTACCTCTATCTTTGGCTAACACAATATAGGTCTCAGAAAAGGCTTGCAAAGGATGCAGAATAGCAACCTTCCAAAAATAGATGACAACTTAAGTGCAACACAAGTTTGTGAGACCAGTGATATTTTGGAAATGCTGACAATAAAACTCAACTTAGGACAACAATCATGAATACATGTTACATGGAAGACATCTTTGGGAGACATTTTTCAGCATTCTAGCAGTCCTAACTTCAAATTCTGACAGCAAGATCATAAACCTATGATAACAAAGGCAAGAATACAAGTGATAGAAACAAGAAAAACTCAAGAGAGTTAACAATCCATACCCGCACAGTCATAAAGGAAAATGAATGAGCACAGGATGAGATCATCTAGTGAAGACAATGATGGTATTTCCTATAAAGGATTTTAAGGAACAGATCATAAAGCACATTCACAAGGACCACCAATTCATGATTTCAAAGAAGATTCAAAGGGACGGTTCATTATTTTCATAGGGGTTGAATGTGTGCATTGACAAGCCATCATGAAGAGAAAAGACCCAAGCCATGGTCCACGGTGGTGGAGAGTACAAGAACAACATTGTGAGTTCAAATAGCATCTACATATTCTTGCTCCATGATCTAAGGGTCTGATCTTAGGTCTCCCCTTTGATTCAAATGTTCGTTTCTTAGTGGAAAAGTCTATTTTGTTACTATTGCCTTTTCCATCTTTTTTGAGGACTGTGGCAGCATATAGGCAGTCTGCTCCTTAGATAACAAAGGTGTGGGAAGCACAGTGATAGGAAAGTTCAATCAAAGCATAATATAGTCAACATTGTATCTGAGATAAGTGACATGAAATGTGTAAGCCCAAGGACAATAACCTTGGAGTTTATTGGACAGTCAATTCAATAGAATTTTGAAGCCCTTTCAAAGGCTTTAAACTACACAGGAAGATGGTAAAACATGCAAGTATTTGAAGTGGAGTGAGAACATGGAAGCATTGGTAATGCATTTACTTCACTTAGAGAAGCAAAATGAACAACTTTTCAGCATAATTTTTGAACTTGAGAGCCAGCCAAATGAATATCAACAAACTGAAAAGGCAAATGCAGAAATTATAAAGGAGAACATTCTACAGTAATGAATAATTTGATTGCTCATTAAGGTTTCTAATGCCCTCCTAAATCATGTTCAAGAATCAAACATAGCTTTTTTAGAAGAGGTTATGCAAGGTTTTGAAATCATTGGATACAGTCTTGAGTAAAGCCAAAGAACTTGTACGAAATATGGTCCAACATGCAGCAATGTAAAGGCACTATTTAAAATTTAATGAAAGTCTCACAATGTTCCACTTCCTGAGCTCAAAAGGACCTCATTCCATACTCTATTATTGAGATAATTATCTCAGTTTTTTCCAGAAAAAGAAAGATCATTCAAATGATAGTGTATCTATAAATTAAGTGAAGCTGAAACTTCATAATAGTGCATCTTTTATTGAGGCCAAGAAAATGAAGATACCATGTACCCAGATGTCTAAACAACATAAAGGTGAAAGAATTTACTAAATCATCTGCATTTTGTAACAAGCTTGAACCTGTCAAAGAAAATCTACAAAACCCACCTGGGGGTTCAAGTCTAAGGCAACATTGCTAAAAATTCAAAAAATGGAGTGCATTTAAAGGACCCATTTGCATTTTATACAAGAAATTTTGAGTTTCTTCATGAAATCAAAATAACCTAACTAGGCTCTATCAAAATCTGCAAATACAATGAAAAATAGAAAGGAAGCCTTCTAGGTTGGAATGGAAATACAACAGTGTGATGAAATCCATTTTATTCCTTACTGGGTGTGACCAAAGGCATGTTTCTCTGCACCAAGTCAATAACCCACTTGGGGTTCAAGAAAAAAAATCAAACACAAAGTCTTTCAAAATGCATTTGAGATCCTACTAAGAGAAAACTAGAAGCATGGTGCCAAATCTCATTATGTTACAGGTTGTGGCTGAGAGGTGGCCTTTTGTCTACAACACAAAGAACCCATTTGGGTTATTTTTACACATTGTAAAAAGTTGAAATTCTAAAAGAAAAAACCGTCTATTCTTTCCATGGTCGCAGCCAAAGGGTGTATCTTGTCATGAAACAACTGGTAAAAGAAATGGAGTGTCTTTTTTAAACAATAGAAGGGAAACAAGCTCCACCCTTTATTCTCAAGGAAGAAACAAAGCACGGGGTCTTTATTGCTCAAATTCAGAAAATGGAGTCTATTGAATGTTTACCTGAAGCTTGCTCATACATCTCTGCATTTTGGCAAGATTTTTGTCGCACAGTAAGCTTCATTCAATTTTTTTAGCTTTTCATGGTGACTGAAAGGGTGAGACAACAACAGAGAAAGAACAAATGAAAAATATAAGTTAAAAGTTTGTTCATGGCCGCAGCCTGTGAGTCCAAAGAAATGGCCTCTAAGTCAAAAAAATGTAGGCTTATGTCAAGAAAAAGTGATTACCTAAGTTCCCATGGTGATATCATGAATAAAATGTCAAAATAAGACTGATAGCTAGTGAAAAGCATCATTTTCCCGTGTTCTCCAAACCCTCATGGCGGTAGAGCGACACCCTCCAAATTCTTCAAAGACCAAATGATGATGTTTTTCATCATTTTGGGTATTATTTTAGGGTTTGACCCTATTCCTTGCATTTGGATGGGATATTTTATCCTTTCTTTTAAAATAAAACTCATATGAAATATGATGGGGGCTGAAAATCACATACTATTGCCTTAGGCATTTTTTTATGTCTTATAAGCTTTCCCCATTCCTTAAAGCTTTGCTAAGTCTTCAATATATCATGTGTTATCACCTAGGCATTTTATTCCTTGTGTTATTTTGACTTATGTTGAGGTGTGCAATACATTGTGTTGCCATGAGACCATCAAGTGATGCCTTGTTTTTCCAACATCATGTGACTTGGCATTCTTTCCAAGAGTCTTTGAGGTCGGCCTTATGAGCCAAGTGCTATTGATACTATATGCCTTTGCAAACCAATAAAGTATGACATGTGTGGGAGAATGGAGAATATGGTAAGTTGATGTTCAAATGCCTTAGAGGCTTCTTGAGAGCTTTTTCCATAACATTTGATGTTACATTTTATTCCATGTTTGAAAATATCATGTAAGTGATTTTAAAATCACTTTTATTGTGCCTTTTAATGCTAATGTAACACATAAATATGGTGGGGCCCTTTGATTTATGCTCAATTGTAAAGTGTTTTGCTAAGTGGTGTTTTATAAATCACTTAACAAATTCACTATCTTTAATGCTTTAAAAGGCCATGTGCTTTCAAAAACACACATACTACATGAGGGAGAATGTGGTCAAGTGTTGAAATAGGACCAATTATGACTTGCAGAGGTGTGGGAAGTATGAGATGTTGTTTAGACTATTTTTGTGAAGAATGAGGCCAACTGGAGGTTTATTTGTCACACTTTTGGGATGGCTATTGACTTAGCTTGTCTTTTCTCCATGTAGAGGGCATTTTAGAGACTTCTAGAAGGTTCTTTTGAGGCCATTTCTGTTTTATCTGAGGATAATCTTCTAGAAGCACATGTGGGAGGTTTTGGTGGGTGTTGGTTAAGTATGTTCATTTTTGAACATTTTAGGGCTTCTTTCTTTTTCAGTAGGAGGATAGCTACTATCTTGGAGTTATTTTTTCATGAAGCTGCATTGTAACTCAGACAAACCTAATATACAGTAAGCACTTTGATTTAATATATTGGAGCATTGTTACCTTTTCTCTTCATGTTTTGTGGTGTGTTATTAATGGTTGATCAGTCTTTTTTGTGAAAAGTCATTTTCCTTACAACTTGTCCCATGTTTCATGCATCCATTTGGCAGAAAATGTATGTTTACAGGTTAAAAACTGTGTTGTTTAGTAGTGTTATTGATTGTGAAATTTGTCTTTTCCTTTTAAGAACACTATTACATACCTCCTTATAAATTATTGATGTGAACTGCATTGGATAGGGATTTGTGTGAGTTAGCTTTGAAATATTGATTTGAGTGTGCAAGGTTGTTAGCAGGTCTAAATTGTTTTGGTGTATCACTTTAGTTTCTTTCCAGCATTAGGTTTATTTCATGCAACTCTTACCCTTATCTCAGAAATTCAATAGTTAAGTGATATCGAACGGGGAAGCCGACCCACAATCCGGAGGTCTGCTTTCAAATAGGTTACCCACAACTTGAAAGCATTCCAATGTTGGTCCAAATTTGCTAAGTGCAATTGGAAAATCTTAGCAAACAACGTGCAAATTTGTATCGCCAACAAAATTATGATAAAAAAGCATGGAGTGGGTGGCTAGGAAGAAGGAAGATGTGGAGAATTAAGACCATATCCATGTTTAGAATGAAAAATCGATGGTCAAAGAGTGGGGGTGAATTTGAAGGAAGGAGACAATTTAGCAAAAAGGTGTGGAGAAGATTGTGGAGCGAACAGGGGGGAAAAGAAGCGACCGAAGGAGGGGAGTTGTTTCCATTTTCAAACAAGGAAAAATCACCGAAACTTGTAGCCCAAAAGAGGTAATTTCAAGCTTTTCTTCAAATGTTTCCTTCACTGTAATAAATGGATTTTTCCTTCATCTGCATTTCCTTGAGTGAATAGAGTATTGAGTTCCTAGTTTTTACCTTATGTTTGTGCACTTGATTCATGTATCCATGGCTCTGGTTTTCAAATTTAATTTGTGTTGGTCGATTCTGACCCTCCCCAGCTAGCCATGTTTTGTGGATGAAACCACCATTTTATGTTTTTTGCATTATCTTTTTGTTGCCATGCATGTGCATGATTGGGTCAAATGCCTATAATTCTAACCCATGTGGTACACTTATTCTCTATAGCCAATCATTTGACCCATCCTCTAATAATACTTCCTACCCAACATAGGAATCCATTTTGTTTAACGAAACCCTTTACCTGTTGAGTTAATTTCTTCGAACAAAGAATGGTTCTTCATTTATGCGAACATCATTTGTGGTGTTGTTCTTCCTTAATAATCAGTTGAACGACAACTATTGTTCAAGGAAACCATGACTTAACCTTTTTTTTTTTAGCCAAACATTAAGTATCGTCCAGGCTTGAATGTCGGCTTGGAATGATCCCTATCATTCTATCTTTAATACAAGTTAATGGATGATTCTATCATCAAACATTATTGCATGTTGTCAAATTATTTTCATCATTCTATTTCGAAGCATATTGTGGAATGTTTTCCACCGTTCTATGTAATGCATGTAATATTCAAAGTTCTATTATATGTATACTGGTGAACGATTTCACATCATTTTGTTATTTCCTTTTTTTTGGATGAATCGTTTTGATAAAGATGCTATGAATGATACCATCATTCCAGGTTATACTATATGTCAAACATTTTAATAACATCCTAAATATGATGTTAATGCATATTGTTATTTCAATATGTCGTTGCCAATGCTTAGGCCTTAGTAGGTCAAAGGTTGTAATAATCCCTTCGTGGTAGTTAAATGATTCTCTTTTCTCTCATATGATGTGTGTGTGTATATACAAATTGTCGTTTAATTATTTTGAATCTTAGAAGAGTCGAATGATAATCATACTCTATTTACTCTCTAAATAAATGGTGCCTCTGGTAAATGGATGGTAGTACCATTAAACAATAAGATAATGAGTATATCAAAGTCATTTAATGTTGATCGATAGCATGTTTATCATTTAACAATAACATGCTTATTGACCCCTTCTGTGATATATATTTATGTGTGTTTAAAAGATGAGTAGAATAAAATGATAATCATCATGATGTTTTGATTTTAATAAATAGTTTTTAGTGATGATTAAAGTTGAACGACATATGGTTACTTTTTATAATCTTTGAACACAAACAAAATGACACTTTTATTAGCAAGCCAAAAGAGATGATATCAAATTTAAACTAACTTATTATACTCTTGAATGATTACTAAATGACATGGTTACATTGGATTTGAATATCTGTTTAGAACAAAATTAATATAGAATAACACTATGTTTTCACCAAGCAAGTTAGATTGATGAATGAAATGAATAGATCTTGTTTAACTTAGATTATTTCTGGAATTGACTATTTCTTTTGTTTTAAGTAAATGACCTTGTAACAATCAAATTGGAATTTAGATTCATACCAGGGTCTAGAAACTATTGTTATTTCAATGTTCTTTATATTCTTATTTGAATTTAATGGTTACTGTAAGATCAAATTATGCATCTTATGAAGTTGATGTCTTTCAAAACATGGGAATCTACATGACGAATGGAATTTACCTTAATCTTAAGAATGCATACATATATTTAAACTATGATTAGTAGGCATATATGAGTACACGCATAAACTCTTCATTTATGCATGTACACATACATGTGATATACCTTCTTATTTTAGCTTATTTACTCATTTGATTTATGTTTGTTTAATTTCAATTGCAAAGAAAGAATGAAAGAAATGGAATATTAATGATGTGTAAATGTGAATCCATGTCAATATTATTTTACTTGATGTATTTCCTATTGGATATTCTAGAATTGATTTGACTACTTGCATGATGTATGATGAAATAGATTGTGATGCAATGATACAAAAGTACTAGATAGAATGTAGCACATATGTTATATGATGCTAGTGGATGGTCTAGAAGGGAGGGTCGCCCCCTTTTGTTTGTGGAAAGTTTCCTTCCAGGACAAGTGCTAGAGAGTGTAGATTTTACTTTTCCAAAATCTAACTTTGAGTTGCTTATGCAGCATGAGCTTGGCCAAGCTTTGCAGCCATTATGTTGAATGAAATGATTTTATTTATTTACTCTCTACCATTTCCTAACATAGATCTTTCATGTTATAAAAGTAGATAGAAATGCACATAGTTGTTAGGCACGCACCATATTCTACCTTGCATACTGTATCTCTTGCTAAGTATTATGTGCAGGGTTAGGTATTCTTTGATTGAAAGAAGAATTTTGGGGAAGCGTAGCTTCGTGGTTGGGTGGAAAAGTGCCTAAACCATGTTCTCGTCCACTAGTGGAGGTGAGCATTGAAGAGGAATCACAATTGAATTTGATCTTTTATCTAATGTAGTTTTGTATCATTGATGTAAAATTGGATTGACTATGAGGTGATTGACTACCAAGTCAAACTATGTAAATTGACTTATGACATTTGGAAATGAATATAATTTTTATTATTTAGACATGTGATGCTATGATGGAAAATAGCTATGAAAATTTATGTATATTCATAATGTCAAATATAATTTATTAGAGATATTTTTTGTTGGACATATTACAACTACAATTACATCTACAATATGCAGGAATTACAATTCCACTAAAGCTCAATACTAAGTTTACACACTTAATACCGTTCTTCTCTAACACTTTGCTCTGCTCTGCATTCACATTATATTCACACAATTTACATCAACAACGCTTGAATATTCTTTATCATCTCACAATCTACATCCTCTAACACCAAAAATATCTTATACTTATATACCCATTGCATCTGCAAACTCTTGCAACATCAATTCAGTTAGCCTAATTTGATGTAGCATGCAAAATAATAACTTATCGGCCCAGAACGTACTTCACGCCACAATAAAAAATTATAACAAACTCAAAGAGGTTGGCATGGACCTATAATAGCTCCCACATAAAGCATCAAAACTTATTTAAACTTTGCATAATAGCTCCCACATAATGCATCAAATTAGGTTGGCCTAATTTGATGTAGCATGCAAAATAATAATAACTTTTCGGCCCAAAACATACTTCACGCCACAATAAAAACTTATAATGAACTCAAATAGGTCAAAATGGACCTATAATAGCTCCCACATAATGCATCAACACTTATTTAAACTTTGCATACCCTTACACATATTAAGTCAGCACCGTTGGAGACCTAACATCAAAACAAGCCAACTGATCATCCCCAAACCAACACATGAACCTCCAAAATTCATGTCACTTGGAAATTAGATGCTACTGACACTTGTAAACACCTCTACAAATCTGCAAGACCAGATATTATTCCATAGTGAAGTGCAGACTGAACAAAACATGTACTTTGTACTAGTAAACATTGTCACTGGAAAACTGGATTTTTGTTACTCATAAATTTTGCACCAAAGGGATAAAAGGCATGAAAATTTGGATTTAGACTCCTCTAATATCCAAAAAAAAATCTTTAGAATTTCAGATCAAGATTCTTCAATGTAGACCAATTCAGACCAAAAAATTGATGCTCTATATACTGAAAATCATTTTTTGACACACCCAATTCTTCCACTCAACTATCTGCATCGAAACAAAACTTCTTGCATCTATGCATTTGGATGATCATTCTCATACACACTCATGCTCCACCAATCAGTCTACACATCAATCTTCATATCAAGCCATAATGTTGACATCAATGACAACACTATATATGCATACTACACATCCATGTTCATGTTGCCAACAAGTATATCAATGACAAACTTCCAACAATCACCTATTGTTTTCTTCATGTATTTTTTACAAAATAAGGGTTTTCTCTTGAACTTGTATTTTTTCAATTTCTTCTAGGTTTGATTAGACCATCCTAAGCATATTTAGGATGGATTCTAGCCAATCCTCTCTAATCGAAGGGCACATGAGCCTAATGATGGGAGAGAGAGAGAGAGAGAAGAGATAGGTATGTCTTGTCTTAGTGTGCTAGTTGCATTCTATTATTGACTTGGTTTTCTCATCTAATTGTTATGTTTTTATTTGTTTTCCTTATCTTGTTAATGAGTGTTCTATTGCTTTATTTTCTTTGTTGATTGTTTTTATTATATTTTTAACATTGGATTTATGAGTTGATTTGATGTTTTGAATGAATTTAAACTCATAAATGAATGATTGAAGTAAATACCAAAAATGAACAACTTTTTAATATTTTTGTGTTTTCCTAAATAACAATATAATCTAATTAGCTAACTAAATGCAGTGAGAATGATTCTAACTAGATAGAGGAATGCAATGTGAAAACTAATGTTTTCAATGTGGCTTGTAAATTTTTTTACATGTATGTTATTATTTTATTTTTAGTTGTGTTCATTGAAAACTATTGTGTTGGGGATATCATTGGTGGTGATTGATTTTACAAGAAAGCACTATTGAAGGGAAAGTGCACCGAATTGTGAGACAAAAAGAAACCAAATAAGAGAAATTAATAAGAACATGATCACATACTAAACCACACATGTTATATAGTGTGTGTGTGTGTGTGTGTGTGTGTGTTGTCTTCTCCATAAAGAAAAAAATACCTCTTCCAACAAACCCCCCTAAAAACTATTATTTTTTATAGCGATTGAGTGTTACATAGTAGAAAAATACAATTGAATCCTCAATATTGAAGGGAATTACCAAGCATTGAAATTTTTTATCCTCAAATATTGTATCACAATAGAGATAAGAGGTCAATTTTTTCCTTTTTCAATCAAATCTTGTTTAGATTTTTATAAAAAATGATTGTATTTTTTACGAACTCCTCTAAACCCTAGTCATGAACCAAATTTAGATGAGGATACGCCTAAAGAGAACCCTCCATCACTAAAATATATTTCAACACTTCCAAAGAACCCTAGGAAAATTCAAGAGGAGTTATTAGGACATTTAGAATGGAATAAAATTGAAATGAGTGAATTAGTTTCAACATTAAAGGGATCATTATCTAATGTAGAGAGGGAAACTCTCCCCTTTCAAATCTAAGACCACACACACATTCACCACTATGCAAGAAGGCTGCAAATAAACATTAACAACAAATATGGAAGAGAAATATGCAACATATATTGATTTCAAATCTGAATTTGAATTACACAATCATGGAGCTCATATGCTCACATACAACATGGGCTTCACACATATAAAAATCTGCAACATAAAATTTCAACATCATTCCAGCAGCATCTGGATATGCAACCACCAACTCTCCAAATCCCCTTCTCCAAATGAGCAGCATCAATACATAGAAGTTGTGTGAGAAGAAACTACTCTTGGTTTCTCAAAACAACCTCCACAAAACCACCAAGAAAACCCGTCCCTTTCTGCCTATCAATGACCTGTCATTTTTCCGAAACTCCTCAAATAATTTCTGGGTTTTGTGCCCCTTCTTTTCAGCTTTCTGAATCATTTTTCAATTCTTAATTTCGTTATTGTATGAAAAAGTTATGCCCAATTTACTAAGACTGGGTCTCATAGATATGACTTCAAACATGCAACAACATGCAAAGCTTGTGGCCAACATGCAAATACATGCAAGCAACCTGTAAGATTCCTTTGCAGCCCATATTATAAAATTTTATGACACATATACATGCATACAAGACTTTTTGACCTTCTCCAAAATTGGACACCAAAAGGCATATTCCCCTCCAAGATGCTTTCACTGTTTTACCAAGACTTATTTCCCATGCAATTTACATTTACAATTTCACACCAAGGGAATCTACATTGTTGAAAATTAAAATATTATTCTCCTAACCCCTAAGCCCTTATTGAAAATAAACAAAAACCAAAAGAACAATATTTTTGGTGAAGCAAGATTGCACAAGGTCATAGATGCTCCTGCATCATTATCAAACCCCCACCATGCATCTTGTTGGGTCCTAAAACCACTACTCCACAATCCTAGAATATAATTTCACCTTCAAGGCTAAGGGTTGTCATCATGAAGGAAAAATAGAGGTTCATCAACAAAGTGAGGAGGGTTAAAGGCCAATTGATGAGAGTGGGTAAACTCTCCTACACTTTGAGCTCGAATAAACCCAAGGGATATTTGTAGAGGTGACCTTGAATAAGGTTTTTGTTATAATTGAAATATAATCATGCAATGAAAAAATTATAGTGATACCCAAATGTAGGTTTTGATCCAAAAGGTTGTCACTAAAATAAAATTACCCATTATTATGACTTCTTATATAGTTGATGAGATCATGATTGCAAAAAATGCAAGATGAGGGTACAAGTACATGATTCACTAAAATGAATAGATTGATAAGTATCAAAAATGGTATTTTCATGTTCAAAATTGTTAAATCCCGAACTATATAGGAATTTACTCCTAATCCTAAATTATTG
>VDFB02365330.1:0-11764 GCA_007258455.2 Sequoia sempervirens
GGGGGGGCGGGAGGGGGGACGGGGTGTATATACTATATACTATACATATGGTACTTAAAATGCTAGTTATAAAAAGATGTATAAGACTATTAAGAAGTAAAATAGCAAAATTGAGATACTAAATTAGTACTTGAACATTGAACATTGAATATTGAAGTTTTCAGTATCGAATGATGAATTACTAATTAGAAATTAGAATAGTAATACTCAATACTACAATGTAACAATTGTTGCATCGGCAAATGGAAGATTTCTATTATATTATATCAAAAATATCTGAGTATAAAGATGATTACAATGAGTAGCATGATTATATGATATCAAAACAAGTACAAAATCAAAATGTCAAAATGACAAAATGTGGTGAAGGAGGCAGAGGCCTCTAATCATCCCTCGGGAGGTCGGCAAACTCCTCATCACTAGAACCACTGGACTCCCCAAGGTCAAGATCCGCCAAAGGAACACCAACCAACCCTATATCTGAAGCATCCTCATCCTCATCAATCTGTGATGGCTCCTCTGGCTCTACATCCCATCGTGCTGCTGGGCTCTCCTTGTACACACGTGTCCTACGGTCAGTGATACGCAAGGCACTATGTACAGCCACTAGCTTCTCTGCTCTCTTAGAGGTAAGTCTATTCCTCTTAAGAGAGTGGATGAAGCTATAAGTAGACCAGTTCCTCTCAGAAGCTGAAGAACTAGAAACCTGGGACAACAAACGAATGGCTAGTGTGGTAGTCAGTGATTTCGGTCCATGACAAGTCCACCACAAAATCGGATCCTCCTGTGCCATAGTTCTTATGTCCGCCTTTGCTGCAGCCTTATAACCCCTAAGAGTAGCAAATTTCGTCCACTCAGTGCGAATGGTGCCAGCAGCTTCAACATCATACATCCTATCAATGCATTTGAAGAACCCTTCCTTCACCTCATCATCCTGAATCGGTGTAACTCTCCCAGGCCTAGGCATGTACCACTTCGGATTCAATGCATAAGCAGCCATGTGCAAGGGAGTGTTTAGGCTGTCCCATCTACGCTGAATAATAGGCTGAATGTAAACATTGTAGAACGCTAAAGTGGGGTCCTTCTCTTGCACAGCTGCCCTCATCTGACCAAGCATAGAATCAATGCACTCATACACCTCCCCAAGGTTAGGTGCATCCCCATCCCCATATCTGATGCCCTGTACAACTGGTGTAATGATGGTGACAATATATTTTGCATCATGCCAAAATGCATCACTCTTCACTATCTCCTTCACCCTCTTCCCCTGCTCTGTCCTGGACCCATCCCAACGATTCCAGTCTTGTGTCATAACCATGACTTGCAGTGGCTCTTGCAACTCACGCATTCTCTCCAAAAGAATGAAATAGGATGCATATCTGGTCTCAACTGGTTTCAAGAACTCCTTCTGCGCGAAGCTCCTGAAGATGGCATGTGAAGTGTGGTGGTTGCAGATATACATCTGCACATCTCTAGCATTGCTGACCACTCCTCTAATCCACTCAATCTTCCCCATGTCCTTGAGTGCATTGTTCATGGCATGCACACAACATGGAGTCCACCAAATGTGTCTGTATGATGCCTCTATAAGCCTCCCTGCTGCTCTGCACACATGTGCTGCATCTGTCACTACTTGGACCACATTTTGTGGCCCAATCTCCTCAATAGCTGCCCGAAGGATCTCAAACTGAAAATCAGCATCTTTTCGATGCCCTGAACAATCAACTACCCTGAGAAAGAATGGCCCCTCTGAACATGTAACTATAACATTGATGAGTGGACGATGCCTAATGTCCGTCCACCCATCCATAACTATGCTACATCCAGAGTCCTCCCAACATGCCCTCATCGTCTCCATCAATGAATCGATCTTGGCATAGTTGTTATCCAAGATCGTGGTCCTCAATTTGTGCTCACCTGGTGGCACATATGATGGTCCTCCCTTCGCCACCATCGACATCATCTCCTTATAATAAGGAGATCGAGCTACATGGAATGGGATTCCATTGGCAAAAAAGAACCTGCCAATGGAATCATCTATCTGATCCCTCAGGTGCACATTAAATAAATCAGCTATGGGGTTAGGCTGACTTTGCATCTTGCGTTTCCCCTTGCCCTGTTGTGATGCAGCCATAGTGCTATAAGTGGATGACGGTCCTGAGGCTGACCCTGACAATGTCCCTGCTCTCTGATGCAATGTAGGAGTAGAAGTACGTGGCTGCGTCTGCATTTGCTGCTCTTGAATCTGCTGAATAGTCTGAATATGTTGCCTACCAGACAAGGTAGTAGGCATTGGAACTGCCAGGTCATCTGGAACACCCCAAAGCTTGTTGAATTCAATTCTGTATTTCAAATGTTTAGGGTCCTTCAAAAATTCGCATGCTCCCACACCCTTTCCTGGCCAAAAGAGGAAGTGTGCATTAACTCTGGTGATGCTCCCAAACCAATCATCACCACAAATGTTGCATTGCCATTTCCTCGTACCACCAGTTGATGACGTTGGGGCTGCTATTCTTGTTGCAAACTGTTTGAGAGGAGATTTGGGATCATAACGACCCCTAGCCCACTTTGCCAAAACCTGGGAAGGGCAATCAGTAGAAACTGGTGCACTAGCTATGGAACTAGTATGCCCTTCTGGATTTGACCCTTGCTCATCCCCCTCATTGTGCTCATCCTCATGCTCAGGTTCATATTCTGATTGGCTTGCACTATGAGAATCAGTTTCCATCTCATGCTCACTCATTTCATGACTATGGGAGCTCATTTTGACACTGCATTTCACAAAATGAAAAAAAATTCAATAAACACATAGTTTCAGCCTATGCCCTACTTTAAAATTAAAAAATAAAACTCTATATTTTAAATTTTCCAACAAATTTTATATTGCAAAACAAAATCTAAGATTCTAAATTAATTTAGAAACTAGAAAATGGAACAACAAGAATTTAGAATTTAGAAATGAAATAAGAAAAATTAAAAAATTAAACAACAAGAAATGAAAGAACTTAGAACATTGAAAATCAGAAAATAAAATAAAAAATAAGTTAAAAACCCTACCTTTTGCTTGAAAAATCTCTTCAACAAGGTGAAGAATCTTCCTCCTCTTCTTCTTCTTGCTCCTTGACACTCCTTTTTTACTTGCAATCACTCCTTTCACTCCTCCAATCACTCTTTCCTCAGCCTTCACTCTTCTTCTTCTAGCTGTAGCAAACAAGTAGAAATGCAAATGTGAATAAAAATGAAGATTAGAGGGCCTTTTGAAGGCATGTTAGAGTTTAGATGGGCCCCACATGCCCTTAGGGTTCGAACATAACAAATAGACTATTAAAAAAATCTTTAAAAATTGAGTTTTTAAATTGCAAATGGCTGTCCTTGAGCCTTGCAGGCGTCGAGGCCTTCGAGGGCAGCCAGGCTCTCTCTGAGGAAGCGTCCAGGGCTTCGAAGCATCTAGAAAGCAGCCAGCTGGCTTTAATGGTGACCACGAGCATTGGGGCGCCATCCCAGGCTCAGGGCGTCCCGTCTCCGAGGCAGCTGAGCCTAGAGGAGAGGGGCCAGCGTCCGGAGTTCGCTATGGAGCTGAGAAATTTTCTTCAGAAGAATGAGATGATAAGACCCAGATGGCTAAAAACTGAAAATCTTGGCCTTTTTGAAAAAATTGATCTTCTGGATGAAAAAGCTTGAAAAAGCAAGGCCTTATGCTTGCTGGTCTGAAAATTTTGATGAATAACCAGCAAACTTGAGTTCTTGAATCATGAAAAACTTTTCAAACTTGCTGCTCCAACTTTCTCTTTTGAATGCTACCTGCAAAAATGATGAATTTTGCATTGAAATGATGTATTAAATAGACTAAGGGTTTGAAATAAGCTTGCTTTCTTTTGCTTTCATCCTCAAAACCCTAAAAACCTCTGTTCATTGAACCTGGATGTCCATCTTTCATCTCACAAACTTGGAAATTTTACTAAGGCATGAGAAGTTGGGCGCCCTTCTTGGCTAGGGGTGCCCACTTCAAGCAGTGTTAGTCATATTTTTTGATATTTTCAACTTTTCACAACTTTAACCCCTTCCTTTGACCTCGATTTTCGGCTTGGAGACTAATCTGATGAGCGAGCTGAATGATTCATTGCGGAGCCTGACCCGTTCTGAGAAGATTGTTCTGGAGGCGTCTCTAGCTAAAAACTTCATTTCGACCTTCGAATTCATGGGAGCCTATTTCCTCGAGGGGCGCCCATTTTGTCCAGAGCCATTTTTTATGATTTTCAATTTCTTCATTAACTCCTCTTCCATAGATGATCTTGTCGAATCTGGTGATCCGAGCATCGAATTGACTGATGGTTATGCTCGTTGCGAAGCTAAGGAGATATTAAGAGGGGTCTCCTAGGAGAAACTTCATCAAACAATTGAGTTTGGGCCTTCAAAAGCTTGGGCACCCCTGTAAGAACCCCAACTGGTTCAATCACTGAACTCACTATAAGCTGCAACTGTGCTTGATTGTTTGTAATTTGTTTTTTTTGTTTTTTTTGTATTTTCTGATTTTTTGTGCTTTGAGGGTTTTGACATAAAAAGCAAACTACTTCTAATACACTGATTATAAGGAAGAGATATTGCAATGATAGACAACTACATTGAATGCAAACAAATACTCATTCTTACAATGGAAAACTATAACTTTTATTTGAATGCTTATACAAAAACAACTGTAACTAATAGGAAACCTGATATAAATGCCCAAACTGCTGATCCGAGTACTGTAGCGCACTGTTCACGGGTACTGTAGCGCACTGTTGACAGGTACTGTTCACGGGTACTGTTCATGCACCATTCACAGGTACTGTAGCAACAAATAAACCTTTGAAAATAATCCCTTGCAATCTGAAAATAATTAGCAATGAAACCCCTATAAATTTCTGAATCTTCCTCACAACTGCTGAAGCACAAATCAACGTCTCTATATGAAACTCTCTGGATACCAAATTCGCTAGATATTTCACCAGTTCAAATGGAGACTCACAGAAGAAACTACGTTCTTCAATGGCAATGGCTGAAACCCTTCTCAAAGCATAAAAACCTATTTTCAAAATGATAGCAATAACAATGGATACCTCATTCTTCTTTTCTCAAGCAAATATATGCCTCCAAAAACCCTAATCGAAATTCCTTTTCCAGGCTGCGATTTTTTTAATGAAATAACATTAAATAAAATCATTAACATTTAATTGAATTAAACTTAGGGAAAGCTTTTAATAATTCTCCTCCAAAATAAAATACTCAATTGGCCCCATTCAATGTGTTATAAACCCATCACTTAAGTGATTTAAATATAAAGTCAATTTAACTTTATATTTAATCATTAATCACTGAACATGCTGGAATTCACTGAAATAATCATAACTCTCTCAATATTGAGAATCTAGCCAAACTATCTGAAACTGGAGTCCAAGAAATTATTTCCCAAGTGCCTGAAAAGACATGCTAAAAATAGCAAGAATCACTCAAATGAAGCCTAAGTCAAACTCTCTAAGCTCAAACCAACCACTGAACTCCGAGAAAGCCAAAAACACTAAACAACCCAAACCTCCTATGTCCAAACTGACCCCCCTATCCATCTGTAATAGCCTACGAAGGTCCAATAATAGGCTAAACCACAGCTAGACTAAAGTATCTAGCTAAAAGGGGACATCACAGTCCGCCCCTCCTGAAATTGCTTGTCCTCAAGCAATCTCAACTCTGGATGCTGTAAAATCTCCTCACTCTCCCAAGTAGCATCCTCAACCGGCATGTCCCTCCATTTGACCAAATACTCTCTAATAGTGCGCCTTCTCAAATTCCTTTCCCTGAACTCAATGATAGCCTCAAGTACTAACACCAACTTTCCCTCATCATCCAAGGGAGGAAGCACGGTGGAAGGAACAATCTAATGTCCTAACGCCTTCTTGAGACGTGATACATGAAAAACATTATGCACTCTGCTATCTATCGGCAAATCTAACTCATAAGCCACCTCTCCAACTCTCTTGATCACCCTGAAAGGCCCATAATAACGTGGCTTAAGTTTCTCGGCACCACTCTTTTTGAGAGTGGACTGGTGGTATGGCTGCAGCATCAAATATACCATATCACCTACCTCAAAGGTCCGCTCAGTCCTCTTCTGATCAGCATATTGTTTCTGCTGATTTTGTGCCTTAGTGATATTCTCCTTAAGAGCCTTTACAATGTCCTGGCTCTCCTGTAATAAGTCTCCAGCACTAGGCACTCTACTATCTGATAGCAACAAATCCATGAAACTGGGTGCCTCATATCCATATAATGCCATGAATGGTGACATCTGGATAGACATGTGATAAGTGGAATTATAACAATACTCACATAGATATATCCACTTAACCCAAGCCTTCTGCTGCCCTGCTATGTAATTCCTAAGGTATCCCTCCACCCATTTGTTCACTATCTCTGTCTAACCATCTGTCTGGGGGTGGTAGCTAGTACCCGGAGTGAGCTCTGTCCCGCACAATCTGAACAACTCCTGCCAGAAGTGACTCATAAACCTGTTGTCCCTGTCGTTGACAGTGCTCCGAGGTAAGCCATGCAACCTGAATACCTCTCTAAAGAATAAATCTACCACCTGCATAGCAGTGTATGTAGCAGTGGTCGGGAAGAAATGGGCAAACTTTGTAAGCCGATCAACAACAACATATATACAGTCTCTGCCTTGGGCTCTCGGCAGTCCTGTGATGAAGTCCATGGACAAACACTCCCACTTCTTGTCAGGAATCGGAAGTGGCTGAAGTAAACCAGCTGGATAAGAGTGCTCATGTTTATTCTATTGGCAAGTAGGACACTCTCTAACATACTGTAACACCTCAGCTTTGAGCCCTTTCCAAGAAAAATGCTCACGAATCTACTGGTGGGTTTTATAAAAACCTGGATGTCCTGCCATAAGTGAGTCATGATAAACTCTCAACACCATCCTCCTCACCTCTAACCCTGGCACCAAATAAATGCGCCCTTTGTAAATGATGAGCTCATTCACAAGGGTGAAATCACTATCCTGGACCGATCCATCTATGAATCCTGATGCCCATGTATCCTTTGCATACTCTGCAAGGATCAAATGCCTCCAGTCATCTAATATGTCTATCATCAAGCTCAGATGAGGTCTCCCTGACAAGGCGTCTACTACAACATTCAGTGTCCCTTTGAAATAGGTAATATCAAAATCATATGCCTGTAATTTACTTACCCATTTCTGCTGCCTGTCATTAAGATCTCGCTGCCCCAGGAAATGCTTCAGGCTGTTGTGGTCTTTTTTTATGCTAAATTTGCTGCCCACTAAGTACTGCCTGAATTTGGCCAAAGCATGCATTATGGCCAACATTTCCATATCGTAAATGCTGAAGCTCCTCTCAGGTCCCTTGAGCTTCCTACTCTCATATACAATTGGGTGCTTGTCCTGCATAAGCACCGCTCCAACGCCCTCACCAAACGCATCACAATGTAGCTCAAATGGTTTGCTAAAATTTGGTAATGCTAGCACTGGACAAGAAGTCATCAACTCCTTGAATTTGTCAAAACACTCCTATGCCTCAAGAGTCCATAAGAAAGCCCCTTTCCTCATCAAATCCGTCAAGGGTGCTGCATGCCTGGAATAACCACTAACAAACCTCCTGTAGAACCCACACAAGCCCAAAAATCCCCTCAACTATGTAAGGTTCATTGGAGTAGGCCACTCAACAATAGCACGAATCTTTTCAGGATCCATGCGTACCCCCTGTGCACTGATAATGTGACCCAGATATAATAATTCAGATAATCCCAAATCACATTTGGACTCCTTTGCATACAAGGACTCCCTGCTCAGAATGCTCAACACTGTATCCAAGTGTCGCAAGTGCTCATCCCATGTTCTACTATACACAAGAATGTCATCAAAGAAGACCAATACAAATTTCCTCAACTGAGGCTGAAAGACCCTGTTCATCGTGGACTAAAAGGTAGCTGGAGCATTAGTTAGCCCAAATGGCATAACTTCAAACTCGAAATGGCCACAATGACACCTGAATGATGTCTTCTCTATATCCTGCTCTCTAACTCTGATCTGATGATAGCCTGATCTCAAATCAATTTTGGAGAAGAAACATGCTCCATGTAGTTCATCCAACAACTCATTAATCTGTGGGATGGGGTACCTGTTTTTAATTGTCTTTCTGTTCAGGACCCTGTAGTCAATGCACATCCTAAGAGTACCATCCTTCTTCTTCACTAAAACCACAGAAGAAGCAAAAGGAGATTTACTCGGTCTAATATGCCCCATAGCAAGTAGCTCCTTGATGGTTTTCTCAATCTCATCCTTCAATCTCTTTGGATGCTTGTAGGGTGTAATCATGATGGGTTTAGCACCCTCCTCTAACTCAATGATGTGCTCATTACCTCTATCTAGAGGTCTACCTGGTGGAATATCACTGAAAACCTTGTAATGCTTAATTCTCAGCTCTTGTATGTCTGGATGGTATTTTGATTCTTGCTGCCCCTGTGATGGCATCAGCGTGCAACGAGCTGCCCACTCAACCTGGTCATGACACAACAAACTCTCCATGCGCCTACAAGACATCATCCTGAACTCACTGTCTCGAATGGCCTTAAGTATGTGAGTTTTACCATCAATCTGAAATTTCATCACCATTTCTCTCAAATTGAGAGTGAACTCTCCACTATCATACAACCAAGTCATGCCCAGTACTAAATCTATGTCACCCATGTTAACCACATAAAATTCAGCCTTGAATTCAAAGTTATTTATTTTCAATGGTAAACCTGTGATCTTTCTATCACATTTGAGGATGTAGCCATCAGCTACCCTCACTCTCAAGCCCTCAAACTGCTCAATTTGGATCCCACGTCTCTCAACCAACCTAGAATCAATGAAATTATGCGTGGCCCCTGTATCTAACAATGTAATAACTCGCTATGCAGCCAACACTCCTCTCATTCTAAATGATCCCTCCTGCTGCACACTACCTTCAACCTTCTCTTCATCGGTAGACATTTGCTTGAGCTTTTCATCATCTAAACTTTCCTTTTGTTCACTGGATTCCTCATTTTCAGTTTGCTGGTCCGAATTTTCAGAATCAGAATCCTCATAGTAAGCCCACATAACCCTCTTTGCTTTCCCCTTTGGTCTCAAAGGACAGTCATGGTTCATGTTATAGGGTCCTTTGCAATAAAAACAGAGTTTTTTCTTCCTTAAATCATTCAATGTCTCTCTATCCAAGGGAGCGAATGATTTATCTTTATTTTCAGCCTTTGTTTCATTCCTCTCAGGTTTCTTGAAGAATGGTTTGTTATCTTTGCTAGATGATGCACCCTTTGACTGAAATTTATTTATTGGGGCTGCTTGTTCCATACTTCTAGCCTTCTTAATTGCTTCTTGCAAATTGAATGGATCAAAGGCTTTTACCCAACCCTTCAGTGGTTCGGATAATCCTTCAATGAACAAAACAAACAATCTCCTATCTGAGATATCTGGCACCATAACGGATAGCCTCTGAAAGTCACTAATGAAATACTCCAATCCGCCTGACTGTCTCAACTGTGCCAACTCCCTAAAGTAGACTTCTGGATCCTTCTTATCAAACCTCTCTACCATCCTATCCACGAAGTCCTGATATGAAGTCACCTAGTTATGCTGAAGGGTAACCATCCCATGCTGCCACCAATCATGTGCAGCTCCCTCTAAATGTAGCGTGGCATATTTTATTGCCTCCACTTCTGTCATAGGTCTCAGTGCTAAGAAGGTATCAAGCTTGTGAATCCAAGCCTGCGCTGTCATTTTGCTACTACCATCAAATGTAGTCAAGGAAAGCTTTCCTGTAGCACGCTTTAATTCATTATTCTGGCCACGAGGTCTCCTATCCTATCTTGCTGCCCTGTAATGCTCTCTCCTCTGATTAACAAACCTCTCAAATGTCATCCTCTCGCGCACCTGTGGAGCTAATAATTCCCATTTGCCATTCGCAGCCATGAGATTATCTACGAACATCTCCTCTCCTGCTTCTTCTGTAGGTGCTACCTCAGGCTCATCTCTAATGAAGGTAGGACGAGTAGGCCTGTCTGTTGTCCTGGAATGAGTCCTATAAGCTCTAGGTGATCCCACTACACTCCTATTATCCCCTTGCTTCTGATTCTGTCTGTCCTGTGGGTTCATGCGCTCAACCATGGTGGTGAGTGCCTACAAGGCCTAAACCATCTGTTGCTGTCCTGTAACCATTGCTCTGAAAAATTCACTTGTTTCCTAATCCTCATTCCTGTTGCCTCTGGGTGGGCTACCTTCTTGCCTGTCACCCATGATGTTTGGCTGCCTGTCTACAACCAGTTCCCTGTCAACAAATGCTCGCCTGCAAGTGTAATATCTGTGAGAGCCAGCCTCAGGTGGCTGCATGTGATTGCTAAACCCTCAGGATGGCAGGATTTAGCTCTAATACCAATGTAAGAACCCCAACTGGTTCAATCACTGAACTCATTATCAACTGCAACTGTGCTTTAATTGTTTGTAATTTGTTTTTTATGTTTTTTTTGTATTTTCTGATTTTTTGTGCTTTGAGGGTTTTGACATAAAAAAACAAACTACTTCTAATACACTGATTATAAGGAAGAGATATCGCAATGATAGACAACTATATTGAATGCAAACAAATACTCATTCTTACAATGGAAAACTATAACTTTTATTTGAATGCTTATACAAAAACAATTGTAACTAATAGGAAACCTGATATAAATGCCCAAACTGCTGATCCGAGTACTGTAGCGCACTGTTCACACACTGTTCACGGGTACTATTCACGAGTACTGTTCACGCACTATTCACGGGTCACTATTCACGCGTTACTGTTCACGCGTCACTATTCACGTGTCACTGTTCACGCGTTACTGTAGCAGCAGGTACAAACTTTAATAAGCAAATGATTAATCTTTAAATATTCTAATCTGCAATGAAACCCCTATAAATTTTTGAATCTTCCTCACAACTGTTGAAGCACAAATCAGAGTCTCTATATGAAACTCTCTGGATACCAAATTCGCTGGATATTTCACCAGTTCAAATGGAGACTCACAGAAGAAACTACGTTCTTCAATGGCAATGGCTGAAACCCTTCTCAGAGCACAAAAACCTGTTTTCAAAATGATAGCAATAACAATGGATACCTCATTCTTCATTTCTCAAGCAAATATATGCCTCCAAAAACCCTAATCGAAATTCCTCTTCAAGGCTGCGATTTTTTTAATGAAATAACATTAAATAAAATCATTAACATTTAATTGAATTAAACTTAGGGAAAGCTTTTAATAATTCTCCTCCAAAATAAAATACTCAATTGGCCCCATTCAATGTGTTATAAACCCATCACTTAAGTGATTTAAATATAAAGTCAATTTAACTTTATATTTAATCATTAATCATTAAACATGCTGGAATTCACTGAAATAATCATAACTCTCTCAATATTGAGAATCTGGCCAAACCGTCTGAAATTGGAGTCCAAGAAATTATTTCCCAAGTACCTAAAAAGACATGCTAAAAATAGCAAGAATCACTCAAATGAAGCCTAAATCAAACTCTCTAAGCTCAAACCAACCACTGAACTTTGAGAAAGCCAAAAACACTGAACAACCCAAACCTCCTGTGTCCAAACTGACCCCCCTATCCATCTGTAATAGCCTACGAGGGTCCAATAATAGGCTAAACCACAACTAGACTAAAGTATCTAGC
>VDFB02365331.1:0-24389 GCA_007258455.2 Sequoia sempervirens
TTTATGATGGAATCATCATTTGAAAATGTAGGGATGTCAAATGGCTCGGTTTGGTTCCATTCTATGAGCTCAGGATGTACTAGGGGTAAGAAGTCACCAAACTAGTTAAGGTCGGAGATGGTAAGAGTCCTGATGGCAGTGTCTTTGATTTTTCCAATAGCAAAATTGAGGTCTATAAGGTAACTTTCCTCTTAATTATCTATTTCAGTTCGAGTCGAATCGTCTACGTTGGAATCATCAAGGTGTTGCAAGCCTACTTCAAACAGTCTAGAACCTGAACCTTGTCCCTCTTCGAGTAGGGGTGCATACTTGTGTACCACATCAATATCCTTTTTGTGACAAGACTCTTCTGATAGGGAATCCCACTCATATTCATTAGAATTAGTTTCATGATCATCACTAGCTTGTAACTACAAGATTCTTTCAACTGCCCTCTGGGTCATTTCTTCTTTTGTCTCCTCTTTATAGCCCAACCCAGTCTTGTCTTTTGGATTAATTAGGATAGGTTGAATGGGTTCTAAAATTCCTTCTTTCCTTTTGCCTACAGGGCCTTTTCCTTCATATCCCATCTTTTCCAGGATAGTGAATCCTTTTCCATATTATGTTGTTTGTACATTTGCAATTGTTGCTTGAGATTGTTCTTCATCCTTATAGAGCCAGTTTAGAATATCTTTGTCTTCTGCTTCATCAAACCTAGTGCTTTCTTTTACAAATTGACCATCAAATTTGGTAACTGGTTGTGATGTCTGTTGTGTTGATGTTGAGGGTTGTCCATATGACTTTGGAGAAGAGAACTGTGAAAGGCATAGTGATCATTCAATAAAATATTCACCAACACCTTTGTCTTTGACTTGGACCTTTTCATCAAATTGTTTTGACAAGGCATTCAATTAGGCTTCACGATTTGAGGAAGTGGATGGAAAAACTTCTTTCTTCTTAGAATGTTTAGACATGGAACTAGATTGACCTTCATGATTTGAGGAGATGACCAATGGCTTAGATGAAGAACTTGATTGGCTTTGATCATTGGAAGGGATGGAATGGAAGCTTCCCTGTTATGAGGCACAAAAACATCTTGGAAAAATTTCAGAGTATTGCAATACTGAGGACTATTTGAATCGGCTGAAATGGTGATTTCTTGGCCACCACAAGGAAATTTCAAACATTGATGGTAGGTTGATAGAATCGCTTGCATTTCATGGATCCATGGGTGAGCCAATAGTATGTTATAGGTCAAATCATTGCCTAAGACTTGGTAGATTACATCTTTCTGATTTGGCCCTACTTGAATAGGTAAGACAATCAATCCATGTGAAAATCTTTCCTCATCATCATATGCTTTTATTGTAATATTTTTCTTTGAATCAATTGCATTCTTAGAAAATCCTAAGGCACAAACAAGCTTTAAAGTACATATATTCAGGTCAGCTCCTCCATCTATTAGGATGCATCTGACATGATGTTTATGAATTAGGACCTCAATATGAAGAGCGACATTGTGGGGATGAGAAATAGATGCGTCATTTTTTCTAAGAAGGATAAGCAATGTGGCATAGTCAAATGTCCCACCATGGCTTCGAATTTACAAACTTCTAGATTTTTTGGTACCATTGTGTCCACTAGGGATTTTTTCAAAGTCTCTTTGTGGGCGGGTGAAATCTTGAGCAATTTCAATATTGATATTTTTGCAGGGATATTTTATAATTAGTCCACTATGTTGTATTGATTGGATGAGGTAGCTGGTGTTTTAGATGAACTTCCTTTTAAGACATATTTAGCTTGTGCTCTCGTGGTTGCATTTACTGGTATGTTGTCTTGTTTCCCATTGATTTTAATGACATTGACTTGAGTATCATTTGCAGCCATATCTGGTTTAATGTCATTGACTTGATTTTCAAGGATGATGATGTCTTGTTTGTGTTCAATTGGAGTGTCATAGATTGGACTATTAGCTGCAATAATGTCTTGATGGTCATTGGTTTCAATGGTATTCATTTGATCTTCTGCTTCTGAGATATGATTTATGATAGTATCCTGGACATAGTTTACATTCTTTCCTTTGCGGTTTGTTGTAGAGGACTCCCTTTTTCATAATTCGGCAAAGGATTTTTAAATGCTTTGTGATCAGCATTTTTTTGGAGTCCCTCTATTCGTATGATCTTGTCATCTATCAAATCTTGTATTTTATGTTTTAATTGCATGCAACTATTTGTTTGGTGGCCTTTGCACCGATGAAATTCATAGTAATAGGCATCATTCCACCATGATGATTTTACTTTTGGTTCAAAACCTCGAGTGTCGGGTAGTGTTATGAGGTTATTTTCAAGAAGTTCCCTTAATGCAGATTCGTGTGATTGACCCAAAGGTGTAAATTTTATGTGGTTTGATTGTGTTTGATACAGTGGAGGTTTGGATGTGGTGTTACTTTGATTGTGGCCATTTTGATTATTGGGTGGGTTGAAATTTTGATTAGTGCCTTGATTGATGTTTTGATCAGTCTTGGTTGTGGTTCCCAATATATTAAAGACTAGTTTGGCATTATGTGTTTTGGCAGCACCATCGTTGGCATTCTTGTTCCTTTTCCAAAATTTGGGTTTCTCATTGTTGTGATGGTTAGAATTAGCATTGTTTGATCCTTCATTGTGGATTTTCAATACCCCTCTTTTGACTAAAGCTTCTTCAATTTTGACACAGTTTTCTACCATCTTCTCAAAGCCAGGGGGACATTGTAATTGCAGTCTATAGCTCATTTCACTATTAAGGTTATCAATGAAAATCTCCATCTTTTCTTGTTCAGGTATGGGATGAGCATATCGAGCGAATAACCTTCTCCACCTTTGTAAGAATACAAGAAAGATTCTCCTTGTTTATGTTTGGTATTACAAAGATCCTTCATGGTTGTTTCATACACAATGTTATATGAATATTGTGTGATGAATTTATTAGCAAGTTCTTCGAAGGATTTTATGCCTGGTTGTAGTTTCAAAAACCATTCCATACAATGGCCTCCCAAGCTGCAAGGAAAGAGTCTCATTAAGTATGTGTCCTCATGAGCAAACTCAAGACTCATGGTTTGAAACTCTCTCACGTGATCTATAAGGTCCGATTTTCCATTGTATTTGTCGTATTTTGGTAAGTCACAATTTGGGGGAAATGGTATCATGTTTAACCTTCTATCAAAGGGACAGGGATAAATATCTTGTAACAAGTATCTTTTTGGAGTCCCTCCTTGCATGTCTTGCAATTGTTGTTGAAGGTTCTACATTTGATGTGTTAGGGTAGCCATTTGATCCATAGTGGGTGTTTCAATTTTAGTTTTTCTTAAATTTCACTAATTTAGCTATGTAAATACTCGAGAATTATATCCTAAACCTATAGAAATTTAAGATTTGAGAAATTATTTCACAGAATTGATTTGTAAAATGTGGTGCTGGGCAGGTGCAGGGAGTCAGGACAAGAAGGAGAAAAAGAACAGTGAAAGTGAGTGAAATACTCATGAGAGAATGATATCTCCACAAAGAGTGGAACAAATCCCACTCACAGGATATGTATCCCTTATGGCCTTGAAGACTCCCTTAACAACCAAAACCATTCGATGTTATCCATAGACTAAGATGTGTGTATTTAACAAACATCAATCATCTAATATGAATTCCAATTTATCCATTTGCAAATTTCGATCATCATCATCTGAAATTCGAATAACTTATTTGATGGTTTTATATTTTAAGAACAGTTTGGTTAAATATAAATGATGATGATGCATGAATGCAATCATCATTTATATCTGACCAAAGCTATCTTAAATCAACACTCCCACTTAGCTAGGGAAGATATTCCAAATCAAATAAGTGGAGATATCACCTTCACACGTGATATCGAAGATATGATATGTTTTCTCAAGATTGTCAAGTCACATGACATTCTCCATAATCACATCTTCATTATGGTATGTGCACTGACATCAAGTCACATGATGTCTACCATAATAATTCATGGCATATCCATGGATATATATAGTTATCCACCATGATTATCTCTTAAGGATCACAATGATCTTCAAATGACATCAAGACCCATGATATCCATCAAAGTGTCCAAGAGATACTATCATGACATGTCCACAGATATCAAGTCACATGATATCTATCATGATAGTTCAACTCATCATTGTAGAGTCGTCACTTTACAATGTCACATACAAGTGTTCATTATTAGAAAGATCGTCACCTTTCAATAATGTACATAGGGGGAGCGGGCCCATAAGGTCATGGAGTCACACACATGACAAAAGAGTTTACACATTAAACATCTTTAAATATATTAGTAAAACTTCTAAACAATTTTGAATTTCAAACATAATATCAAATTACATTTCAATCATACCAAGCTTCTTCCTGAAGTGTTCAACCTTGATTCGGGAGAGAGGTTTGGTGAGAATGTCTGTTGTTTGATCATTTGTACTAATATACTCCAACTAGATCACATTCCTTTCTACCATGTCTCTTACATAATGGTAGGGGATCTGAATGTGCTTAGATCTATCATGGAATACAGGGACACTGGGGGTTTTGCGTGTTTTGCTTTGATTATCCCACAATGAATGTAATAGAATTGGTTCCACGCTCGATTTATGCTTTCACTCTGATTTATGTGGACCCATGTCTGTACCCTCCAAGGCAGGCTTCCTATACTATGTCATATTTACAGATGACTTCTCTAGGAAGACCTAGATTTACTTTCTTAAGTGTAAAGAGTCAATAGAAATTCTTAAAAAGGAGTTCAAAGGAGTTCAAAATGCAGAAACTTCTTTGGGAAAATAAAAATCTTAAGGACAGACAATGGGAAAGAATACACCTCTAAAATATTTAAGGAATTATGAATGAATGTTGGGATTAAGAGGGAGTTTACAGTAGCCTACAACCCTCAACAAAATGGGGTTGTTGAAAGGAAAAACAGAACCATTGTAGAAGCTGCAAAAGCAGTGTTGCTTGACTAGAACATTGAAACCTCATTCTGGGCAGAAACCTCTAGAACTATTGTCTACATCCAAAATAGATGTCCTCATTCTCACCTAGATAACAAAACTCTTGAATATTCAGTTGATTTTCCTCTTTAATGCAAGAGTCCTACTGGTGTTGTTTATCTCATAGGTGCTCTCAACTGATTTGAACATTAGATATATAGTTTCATGTTTTGCTAGAATAGGTACTATGTGGTCCCTAACTGCATCTACTAAGATTTTCATGACTTTTTCATTATTCTCAATCCATTGAGTTTTCTCGGGATCATCCTCTGGTTCCCTCTTTTTTTCTCTCACAAATGAGTCTAACTTATTTTCTTTGAGAATCATCATGATTCTAAATTTCCATCAGGTGAAGTTGTTTGCTGCCTCAAGACAATCTTCAAATCTTATCACACTTGATATTATGAAGAATGTGATGTGAATTCGATTTTTCAAAAATATGAATTTTTTCTAAGTAATCTGATATCTAGATTTGATTTGGATTCACTCAATGTGGCTCTGATACCATGTAAATGTTAATCAAATCTTATCATATTTTATCCTAAAAGAACCTATGGAAATTCTAAGTTCGAAATTTTGTTCTAGAATTCTAAGTTTGAAATTATGTTCTAGAATTCTAAGTCAGATTTATTTCTTTTGTATCAAATGTGTTGATTGCAAAACATTTATAGATTTTGATATCTTGCAAATAAGGGAATGAAGTCCCATTTATATGTGGGAGACATGCCTCAAGGAGAGACGCATCTCATGAGAGGACGTGTCTCCACAAAGTGGAGACACGTCCACTCATGGGACGTGTCCCTTGAGCGCACGGGCTCCCTTAACAATTGAAACCATTCAGTGTTATCCATAGACTAAGATGTGTGTATTTAACAAACAACAATCATCTAATATGAATTCCTATTTATCCATTTTCAAATTTTGATCATCATCATCTAAAATTCAAATAACTTATTTGATGGTTTTATATTTTAAGAACAGTTTGGTTAAATATAAATGATGATGATGCATGAATGAAATCATCATTTATATCTGACCGAAGCTATCTTAAATCAACATTATTGACATCAAAATCACTTGGTAATTTGACCCCTTGGTTAACTAACATTAGAAGGTATTTTTCCCCATCCTTTTCAAAGATTATTTCTAGGAATTTATGAAATTTGGGATCTTGGTTTGCTTGTTCTATTTCTTCCTCCATTATCTCTTTTGTTTCATTTTGAGAAATCTTGTGAAAGGGATTTTCTTCTGGTTCACCCATGGTATTTTGAGGTTCAAGTTCCTTTTCCTTAAGTTTTTTCTTTTGGGATCTTGTTAAAAAGGGCATGCAAGTGATGAAGGTTTGCTAAATTTTGATTGTTATTTGAGAGTGCCAAAGGAATACCTAGGTCAAATAGAATTATGAATTCTATTGATGTAACCAAGGTGATAAAATTTTGTGTAAAGTGTATTGTTTTGAGATGAAGGATGATGAATCCTGATGGGGAAACTCAACTTAATGATCAAATTTGGGTTTGATGATGATTGGACACTTTTAGATGCTTGATCAAAGTTTAGGTAAAGGATTTCACTTGTGAATGTTAGTTTTTCCAAGTTTAAAGCAATGTCGGGACCTAAGGAATAATTTTGAATTTGAGAGGATTTTGAAATTTTGGTTTCCAATTGTGAAAAAGGGGGACAAAATTTTATTCCTAGACGAGATGTTCAAATCTTTGGAAAAGTCTTGGGTTTTGACAATAATAAAACAAATACAAATTGGGGTTATTCTTTGAAGCTTTCCTGTAGAAATTGAAGAGAAATCTGTCTCTAAATTCATAAAGTGTTGAGAGACATTTTTTATGAGCTTTTGGACTAAGAGCTATGGCCTTTGGTTTCCGTATTTTAATCTTTCATGAAATCATTGGATAAAAAACATGTTTAGACTCTATTAAAGTTGAAGAATGATTCTGGATTGGAAAAGTTTTCTAAATCTGGTTTCAAAATGTCAGATGGGAATCAAATTCATCTCTTTGTTTTTGGATTTTGGTGGATGCGTCGTTACAGTCAGTGAATGCACTGAAAGGAAGATGCGCTATAGTATGGCTCAGATGCACTACAGAATCAGGTATATGCTCTGGAAAAAGCAGTGAATGCACTGTAATAGAGGGTAAATGTGCTGAAAAAGTAGTGAGTGCATCAAGGCAACAGGTGAATGCGTTGAACTGGGGGAATATAATAGTTTGTTGCCAGTTTACTTGATTTTTCTGGTTTTTGGGATAGAGAATGGTTTGTTTCAAGTGATGTTTTCTGAATCACAGTTTTGCAATTTTCCAATGTGTAAGGTTTTGTTTGAAGTTTGTTTTGAAAACACTTTGACAAACACAATCGAGCACAATGTACATTCCCTAGGGTTGTGAAAGACTGTATTATTTTGGATTCCACATAGTTTTTACCCCAACTACACTTATTCTTAGCGGATGAATTTAGAAGCTTGGCCACACGGGCCCCCCTTATAGTGCACTCACTTCTCAGGTCAACCAAGCTTCCAACCCCCATAAAATTCCCATGGTAGGCTGATCATCTCTACTATAAACTGCGAGAATGTGGATGCCTTTGCAATGACTGTTGCTGCACCAAAGAATAGATAAAGGTTTTTACCAAACTCATCAAGAGTTTTAGTAAGGACTTTTCATTCGTGGGGGATAATCCATGTAGCAAGAGACCATTGTTTCCCTTCTCGTCGGAACTATCCTCGTGATACTGGCCTTTGTTCCAGTACCCACATTTATATATCAGTTGGAAATGTACTTGGCTTTAGCGTGTTACCGGTTGGGTCATTCCCTTGGATGATTACTTTTTCCCATAAGGCAGGCCCTCTAGGATAAAGAAAAGCAAGCAAGTATACCCGTAGTTCAATGAATCTTTATTTTGCATGAATAAAGAGAGAACCCACACTGTATACTCCACTCACACTCGCAGATAAACAAGAATGGGTCTAGATTTTTGGTCACCCAATTAAGGGGAGAGCATATGCCTACCATTCAATAGACATAGTAAACATGGTGTTCGTTTCCTTGCTAATTATTCTAGATTCCTAAATTTAAAGCAAGAAGGAAATAAAACAATCCAACCCCTGCATCAAATTTATCAGTAGTTTGCAATATTCATTTCTTTGACAACGTTCAAGAGTTTCAGCAAAGTCTTTGACAACGTTCACAAATCCTCCACAACAGAAAAACATTTGTCAATTTTTAGACTCAGAAGAAATTAGCAAAGAAAAAAAAATGTGCCATTACAGTAAGCAGATGCGCCGAAAGGTAAATGCATCACAGAAAGTCATTAATGTGCTATAGAAAATAGTAAATGCACCATAGAAAAGAGTGAATGCACCATAGAAACTCCCTGATGCACCACATAATGGTGTGGATGCACCGAAGAAACCAGTAGTTGCGCCAGAACAGTCGGTGAATGCATTGGAGAATCTTTCATATGCACCAGAATAATCAGCAGTTGCGGTAGAGGATTTAATGTCTAAACCTGTAGAACACACTTTCCAGAAGAAGAAAAATAATAATAATAGTGGCTTGGCCCCATGGTGGGCGCCAAAATATATGTGTGTAAGAAAATATGTGAATTAACTAATCAATAACACACAATAGATGCAACGTATTACATTAAGGAAATATAAATTTAACAAAACAATTCAATAAAATGATTCCTCAAAGACATTCCATTTTCCTCTATTCTTAAATGTCCTGATAATTGTGCTCTTAGATCTTAATTATGACTCAATTACTAGGATTCCGCCTAAGAAATGAGTAGCCTCTATTCTAAAACGCAAAATCTAAGTCTACATCTACATGATTTAGTGATTCAGCTGAATGATATGATTAAATGACATGATGAGTGAGCTATTGTATACAGAATGATATGGAAATGATGCAAAGCAGAATTAAACTAATGAAATGATATGGAAATGATTCTAAATGTTGAATTTAAACAAACTAAGAAACATCTAAAGGAGACATGATTCTAATCTAATTACTAAACTATTCCAAATGTTCAATTTAAAATGCAAACTAAGCTCTCAAATGCTAAGATGAATTCTGCAGAGTAATCATATGTAAATGCTCCTCATGAAAAAGTTGTAAGTGAGCCTCTATTTATAGATTTCACCAAGACATCAGGTGAGTTGGCAGCAATGGACGATCAGGATCAAATCTGGAGAGATCAACAGTGAGAAATGAGGAGGTTAGAGAAAATTAAGGAAATTGTCCCCTTTAGTAGAACAATTTTACCAAGTGATGAAAGAAATAATTGGAGGGAAGAAGCCATGTGTCTCTCAGTTTGCTGAATTTGTCGAGGGAAAATACCCAATTTAGAAATTAGGAATAATTATTTTCATGTGACACATGGTGAGTTGGAAGATGATGTGGAAGGAGGTTAGAAGAAATATGGAGAAATGTGACAAATTCAAATTTAATGAAAGGGGATTAATTAAATAAAACAAATTAGTTAAACTTGTTTATTTAAATAAAGCATGAAGAAAAATGATTTAGATAAGAGGAATTAAGAAATATGAATTATATAAATAAATTTTGCAATTTATTTATACAATAGAAGAAATAAAGATTTTATTAATTAAATAATTGATATTTAATTAATATTCTCTAGACCAATTTTGGATGTATACAATGATATCTTGGGGTTTGCACTATTTACTCAAAGGCAATTCATACCCAACTGGGTAGGACGATATAAGGGTTTAGGTCAAGGGTTGGCCAATGTGCTATCTCTTGTTAACCATCGCCAGGGAAGGTACGCTCAGACCTGTGGAGCCAGGTGGAGTTGATACCTAGTACCTGTAACATACATATACAACAGTGTACCTATGCATATACATATATACATAGTCGAAGCACATATTACATCTTGACTATAGTTAACTACCATATATATCAATTAATTGTATTAGCATAGCTAATCATGATAACCTTTCACTTAATCAACATGTCTAATCTCATTATGATAACATTTAACATTTAGAATACCAAATCAAAATCAAAATAAAAATACTATCTTACCCAGGTTGGGGTTAGAGAGGTGTTACACAACAAATTTCTTTGCTTAAGAATTATATATATATTCTTTTTAATTGTTGAATAATTAAGTTACTTTGCAACAAAGTTTGTTTTCTAATAAAATTTTATTTTATTTCAAACGTTGTAATAAATTTCTTTATTAAATAAATATTTTTGTGTAAGTAAACATTATATATTAATTTATAGGTAATGCATATTTCTAGATATCAGTGTTTTATAAATAATCTACATAAATATAATTTAATGTACCTTTCTTCAAGGGGTCTTTAAGATTCATTTTGCTTCCACCTTTTGAATAGGTGCAACATCCGTCAGTTTAAATGAGGATTCACATAATGTGAACTTGAACATTGTGACAAAAAGAAACCTATGATCATTAGTACTTGGTTAGATGATTAAAATGTTTAACTCTATTGGTATATATTATTACTTGCATACTCGGACTAGATGATAATCCTAGCCACCGTGAAGGAAACTGTGGTATTGAATTACTTAAGATGGTAGTTGTTTGTATTAGTCTCTAGTAAAAGTCAAACGGTGCCAAGTATTCTATTTGCTCATGCTCAAGGTTATTTTGAGAAAATTAATCTTTACGAATATATTATATGAAATGAAATGAAAAATTTTAATGACGTCCACGAGGCCAAAGAAGCCTAAGGGACCCAAGATCAGCACAAGAGCCACCCATAAAAGGCCCTAAGCAGATTGTAAACTCCGTTCAAGATCAGCCCTCCTGCAGTGAATTTTGATGATGAAGTTTGCAACTTTGTCTAACCTTGATTCTTCAAACAGAGTATTTAAATTATCGACCTGCACGGTGACCCCATAACTAGCCCGGATGTCTTTATACGCTGAACACTCCATGGTGAAATGCCATTCCGTCTCCACCATACCCATGTTACAAAAACGACATTTTCTATTTTCCCACTCCTCTTTAGGAACCACCCACCTGCCCGTTTCGCACCTAAGATGATGCGAACTAGTACGCAATTGGGCAATCAACATTTTTGCTTTCCATTTGATATTCGCGCCTATATAGGCCTTTTCTTCGTGATCCCTCGTGGGATTGAATTCTTTGATATAGTAATCCTTTTTGCGTCCTGCTTTTTTCATCCATATAGCATATTTAAATTTTTCTCTCACATATTTTTTTATTTCTTCATTTGTGTTTGGGCATTCATGCATCTCAACATCCCATTTTTTCATCCATTTGATATTTTGTTTCATCCAGGTGTTCTTTCTTCTAGTTAGCTCTTCTTTCATGATTAACTTAGGCCACCGATGACTCTCCATATTCTGGACCTTCTTTAGGTAGCTTAATAACCGAATCATCGCCGAGGCCTCCAAGGGAAAAGTACCGGTCTCAGCCAATAAAATCTCATAGGGCACTGTAGTCTTAAGCTTGAGGCTGCTTATAATTAGATGTTTTTGTATTCTTTCCACTTGTCTCCATTTCTGGTCTGACATATTGCTGCCCCAAATTTCACACCCATATAGAATCACCGGAGTGACAAGAAGCCCAAAAAGCGTTCTTTTAGTTTTCCAATCCCATAATTCAGCATTTCTACATCTATTTTGGAGAGAGTATAGCGCTTTCCAACCTCCCTGAATTCTTTTTGCTCTACATGTTTCCCAACTAAGTTTGTTGTGAAAATCAAGCCCAAGGTACTTGTACTCTTCCACTATTTCCAACGGTCTACTTTCAAAGAGAAATTCAATTTGCTGTTTTTTCCTCCGCAGCGAGAAGATCATTATAAATATGCTATTAAAAGTTGAGCTAGATTTTTTCTAATACAACCATGGTTGTCCAATGGTATTGCCCAGACTATTTTTTCTTAATTTTGATATTATTATAAAAGCGTATGGCTCCATTAAGCCAATTTCACTATCCAAAAATATAAATTTAATAACTATACTTGGAATTCCATGATTAAGGACAATCAAGTATGAAAATATACATTATGCTATTTTCTTGAGACCTTGCTATGATTATGAATTTTAGGGTTTTAATTTTGCACAAATTTTGAGTTATACAAAGAGTTTTTATAAGTTTTTATTTTTCTACTGTTATTCATACAAAAAAATTAATATTCATATCTATATTTGTAGATTTATCCTTTAATGATTTTTTTGATGATTGTAAAGGATAGAAGAAGAGCTAAAGGTGTATAGCTTGTTGAATTGATCATAATTTATTTTAAAACTAATATTAGTTAGAAAGCTTACCTCTTAAGATTACAAAGCATTTTTAGTTGTTACTAGAACCAATCATTATAGAAAAATAATAGTTTAAGATAAATAAGCAAATAAAAAAGTTTTGGATTGAGACAATGTACTTGAAAATAATATCTAGTAATCCAACTTGCATATATATATCATCCAAAATGTTCAATACCAAAATTTGAAACAAAAAATATGTAAAATAATTTACGGATTTTATACAACTAAATATATTTTCTTTTGTATTGCATCACAATTATTTTATTTAACTATCCATTATTTTCAAGCTATGTGAAGAATATTTTACTCTGTGTATGCAAAAAGACTAAAAATAATCCCTACCTTATACTCCTTACTTATTTTTAGACATAAAATTACAAACTCATATTAATGAATATTATGTAATTTGTTATTAAATATTATTACAAATATTTAGGATCAATATAGACTATGATATAGATAATATAGAGTATGATATAGATGACTCAATCTATCTTTAATTTATTATATGTTTCTTACAATACTCAATATAAAATTCAAAAACAATGATAAATACAAAAAACTAGAATCTCAATAAAAGTTTCTATATTCATTTTAGAAATATTCTAAAACAAAATATAAAAAAATCACATTTTATGGTTTTTTAAAACAGACACAATGTATCTTGATTCTTTTTGAAAAAGATAGATATTTTATGATTGATTTTGCATCCAAACAAGATTTAACAAACGTTGCATTGAATAGTCCTAAAAATGGTCTGGAGAATTTAATTAATTAAATACAACTTATTTGATTAATTAATCTCAATTCATCTACTTAGTAAATAAATAGAAATATGTATTTATATTAAGTTCACTATTAATTCTTCTATTTTATCATATTATTTTCCTCTTAATTAAATAAACAAAATTAAATACTTTGTTTTATTTAATTATTATCATTATTATACTTTATCCATTAAATTAAATACACAACTTCAATAATTTGTGTTATTTAATTATCTTATCATATTTCATCTTAATTAAATAAAGATATCCTAAAGTTTTATTTTATTATCATATTCCTCTTTATTAAATGGGAAATATCAAATATTTGTTTTATTCAATTAAATCTTCCTAATTTGGTAAATTTGAATAAATCAAATATATTCAAATAAATGCATAAATCAATATTCCTCTATTCACTCACCAATAAAATTAGATTTTTATTAATTTAATTAATGCAACTAACATTCACGGAAAGCCTCAGGGAAAAACTTGTAGGCAATCCTCTCAATCTTCTTCCTCTAATCTTTCCTATCATCTTGCCTAGTGTTTTCATGGGGAGGAACAATCCCCATGATCAGCTCCAGCCTTTCAATCTCTTACCATTCAAATCTCCATATTGAATCTCAACCTTTGTAGTGTTACCCCTGTGCAAATGTGATGTCGAAAATCTATATATATAGCCTTCTAAAGCATGAAAATGATCTGAGAAAATCCCAAAAATTATCGTCTTTTTATGCAAACTTACTCTACAGGATTTAGCACTCAAGTGTCTTAAGCATTATCATTGTCATTAGCATCATAGCATCAGTAGATTTGGAATCACGGTAGCATAATTAGTTTTTACTGTAGCTTCCATTTAGCAAGTTTCATGTCAGGATAGTTTACAGTAGCTCCATATCATCTAGGAATCATTAGCAATCATCACATCACAACATTTAGCATCATTCCATTCCCTGAATAGGCATTTTAATAGTCACAGTACTTTATCAAATCTGAGAGCCTTTCCATGACTCAAATCTTTGGAGATAGGAGACAATGAGACGCTTTCAAGATTTTCTCTGTTTTAAATTATTTTAATTCATGTTTAATCTTGATACAATGTTTCATTAAGAGGTGTATTTAATTGTATTTAGTTTACTTTTTCCACACTTACATTTTGGCGCCCACTGTGGGGTCGTACCCATGTTTTTAACAATTTTTTTTTAAAAGCTTTCATATAGGAATTTGGCATGATTCTTTTAGCGTGATTGAAAGATTCTATAGCGCTTTTGCCAAAAAATATAGCACTTATGTCTGTTTTAGCGCTTCTGACAAAAATTGTAGTGCTTTTGACCTTTGTTTTAGCGCTTCTGGCTGTTTTAGTGCTTCTAATAAATTTTGTAGTGCTTTTGGCCACTGTTTTAGCGCTTCTGACTATTTTAGTGCTTCTGATAAATTCTATAGCACTTCTACAGTCTATTTTAGTGCTTCTGACTGTTTTAGCACTTTTGATGAATTCTGTAGCGCTTCTGACCTCTGTTTTAGTGTTTGACAGTCAATCTTAAAATAGCCATATCTTGGTCATACGGAGGTCTTTTTCGAAACTTTGTTTTTTGAAATGGGGTAGAATATCATAAGCTATGCAATGGTGTAGGTATTTCTCAAATTTTTAAGTTAAAATTTTCAATTTTAAATTTAAAGTCAAATCACATTGTAACTTGGTCTAAGTTTTAGGGTTTTTATGCTTAATCATACATCTAACCCTTATATCTTCTTATTTCTTGATCTCATCTAACATTTTTGAGCATTTATTGCAGGTTTTAAGAAGAACATGGAGCATTGAAGTGGAGGAAAAAGCATTTGATATCCATTGTAATAGTTTTTTCAAACACTCTTGGGAAAATAACCCATCATATGTTATTTTTCATTCATACTTTAGGACCAACTAGCATTACTTTGGGCTTAAAATTAACCATCTACACAAGCTTTGTCAAAGTTGGTTAAAAACAACATTAGAAACTCACTGGTTTTTGGATTTGGATTAAAATGAACCAATCCTAGGATAGTCACCAAACATTTCAATTTGGATTTAAAATTTACACCATATCTTTTTGTGAAGCAACATCTTCACATAGATAGAAAACTGTAGTTTGGGCTCTAAAAATTAAACAACTTGATTTTTGTTCTTGTGTGGTGATAGGCATATGCTCTCCCCTTAATTGGGTGATCAAAACGCCAGACTCATCCTTTATTTCATGCATTTTCAAGATTTATTAAATCTTGTAGAAGGATTTTCATAGTGGGAAAAAGTACTCACCCTATGGGAACAACCTAAGTGGGTTCAAACCAAAGCCAGGTTTTTCCACCTCACTATAAAATTTAAACTAAATCTAGGGAAACCCACTTTTTTTGGAAGTGTCCAAGATAACCATCCCCAAAACCTTTGTTCTAAAGGTTGGGAGGTCTCCTGAGGGATTTTATCACTTGCCGCTCCGAACGAAAACCCTTTCTAAGAACCTAGTGTAGTATCTAGTGAAGTCAATAACCAAACATTGTAATACTCACAGTGCAAGGGGAGGGAAGAATCTGCCCCCAAGACACTCACCATATAAGTGCCAAGGATTGTTTGCTCAAGGGATTGAGAAATCTAACCTTGAGTACGCACTTGGAAAAGACAAAAACACGAGCGCCCTCTAGGGGGTGACACAACTGTGTGAGTCAATGCAATTTTAAGATGTGGGTTGTTGAGTATAACGATGACCTTTTGACTATTAAATAAGATCATCTTGAAAAACACAAAGAAAACAAGAAAACAAAAAGCTTTTGGAAACCCCTGTCAAACAGTCAACATCAAAATTTGGATTTTTATCAGGACATAAACTTTCCTAAATCAAAAGAGATTCTTAAACCTGCATAAACTGGACTTTACAATTGAATTTGTTCAAATCAAACCAATATCTACCATCCAAAAGTGTCTCAATCAAACACATTTGATTAGTAAATTAAGTTTCAAGATTAGTCATCCTAAATCAAAGAAAAGAAACTGTATAATCAAACTTATCAACTTAGTCTAATCAATAGAATCTATCATTCTATTTGAATTGAGTTAATATCCTTAACACTATACCAAACTAAGATCAAAATTTTATTGAAAACAATAATGTTTGTATGTCCATTTTAACAAGGTCGTGAAGACTAAAAATCCAAAGAATGGGAAATTGAAACTCAAACCACCATGGCTGAAATAAATAAGGATCAATTGAATGCTTTAACTCAACAAATGGAAAACCTTCAACAACAATTCCAAGAGATACAAAGAGAAACCACATAAAGATATTTGTTGCCAAACATCTACCCATATCCTCTTGACCAAACAATGAACATGAGACCTTCTTCACCCAAAACTACATCATCCAAGTTCAATGTCGTTCATTTTTTGCAAAATTTCAATAAGCCCAAATCTAAATCCTCAAACACAAATGATATTGAGCAATCTTGTCATGTCATGCATTTATCTCCATCCACCATAAGCCAAAATAAACCTCAAGATTCTTTCACTCAAGTTAACAATTCCATCCAATCATCCTCTTATATCATATCTTCAAGATCCAATGATTCTTTTCAATCTCTCAATCCAAAGCATGCTAGCATAGACTCCCCTACACATCAAGATCAAAATATTCTTTCCACTCCATCCAATGATATCAAAATTCCACAAATTCTGCCAATCTTTGATCAAGATCCCATTTCTCAATAATCTTATGATGATGCCCTCCTTTCACTTTTCATCCAAAATAATTCCCTTCCATCTCAAGAGACAAGTATCCTTCCAATTTATTCTTCCACATCATCTAATCAATCCATACAATCTCATGATTCTATTGCATCACAAGAGCATGATAGGTCTTCCATCCTATCTAATGATGTTTTACCAACTGATGATCAAGATATTCTTTCTACAAAATCTCATGATTCCCTTCCTCATCAAGGCCAATATATGCTTCCATTCAAGGATACCCTTTCATCCCATGAATATTATTATGCTTCTCATGATCAAGATATTCCTTTCATACCACTTCATAATCCTTTTCCAAGTCAAGATCAAAACACCCCATCATCCCCATGTCAAGAGCCTATCACACCTATTCAAGCTATCTATGAACCCCACACCTATAAATTGGGATCCTCCACCTTTATCCATTCTAGTTTACTTCCAACACCTATCCTCTCATCCATATCATATCCTCCTCAAAATGGACTCACATATTTTTTCAAAAACAATATGTATCCCATTGGTAAATGAATGTGTCAAAGCATGAATTACAAAGGAAAAGGATTAGGCCTTCATGAGCAAGGTATCCTAGAACCCATTTTTGTTCAAAGAAACCCATATCACCATGGCCTTGGTTATACACCTAAGTGTCCTAGTCCATCAAACCTACCATCTATATTAGGTCCTCATCCTAATCCACCAAACATTCCATCTATCCTAGGTCCTCATCCTAGTCCGTCAAACCTTCTCTCTATCCTAGGTTCATATCCTATTTCTCAATAACAACAAAGAAACACATCCTTGATTCCCTTTCAAAATTCTACCCACATTAACTCATCCATAATACCTTCATATCATTCATCTCAATCCACCCCTCTCATTCCTCTTTGAAGCAATTTGGGTGCCCAATATCAAAATATTCTATATCAAAATCCACATGTATCAAAGGATCAACATGTCTCTTCGAAGAGACATGCAAAAATAAAAGAAAATTTGATCCAAAATCAAAAGAAAAATATAAAAGTCCACAAAGGCTCATCAAAGCAAAAAGGCAATTTTCAAAGACCACAAAGGTCCCTAAATCAAAAAGAAAAATGTCAAAGGCCACAAAGGCCCACAAAGAAAAAATCAAAGTCAAAAGTCATGTGGATTCCTAAAATTCTCATAGAAGCAATAAAATATAAATTGGCATCAAAATTTGCTAATCCAAAAGCTTCCTCCAATTTTCCATCTAATAACCTATCACCTTCCAAATCCATTTTTCCTCCATCACTCCACCACCTTTCAAGGTGTGTGCCAATGTTGATCTTGCCATCCTTTCCATCTATCCATCAACTGGCCTTCCAACCTCCTATCCATTATCCAACATTCATTCCCCATCATTCTCCTTTAATCCAAATAAGTCCTTAGATTCTTCCATCATATCATTAATCTACCAACATTTAGGAGTCTAATTCCCATTTCCATGGTTTATTAGAGGGATATTTGGCTGTGAAACTTGATGCTTAAGTCCTTCCTCCATCTCCCTATCATCCATATCCTATCTTCCATATTCCTCTTGCACTCTACACTTAGGGACAAGTTTCATCCATCTTATCATTCATGGTCATTATCCTTTCTATGCTCATTCCTTACATTTCCACCTTTGAACTTGAAAAGGTTAAGGATCTTCTTGAACATCATATATCTTATCCTATACACTTTATCCATATCTTCCATACCATATCTTTCATCTTATCCATATTCCACCATTTTTACTAAATACATCATTTCTTCCTTTCCTTGGTCTTGATGATGAATAGGGGAAAAATACTTGGGCCTTGTGTTTGTATCTTATCTATTTGATCTTGATCATCACCATTCATTATCTTTATCCTTGCTTTCTTCCATTCCATATCTCCTAGCTTATCAAAATCCATGTCATCATGTCCCTTTGCAACCTTGAATCTTATCATGCACATCATATTTGAGCCTAGCTACAAAACATTATTCAATCCTCATATCTTTTGTCAATAAATCATCAAAAATCATCAATCTTATCGTACTTAGGGGAATCAATGATCCTAAGTACTTATCATCATCATGCCTTATGGAATCAATCATTCCTGGCATCTTAATCAATCAACCATTATCATCTTTTAGCAAGAGATATGTTGCTTGTGTGACATGTTTTGCAGTGAATCTTTCATTTTGATCTATCATTTATCCATGGTTGCATTACCCCTATTGTGGGGCATCTTGTTCCTTAAATCGGTCATATCATATCATTCCAAAAAAAATTAAAAAAATCATAAAATCTGAAAAAGTGCAAGGAAACCTCATGTACATATCCTGGCAATGCGGGTGTGTCTCACCCTAGCTTGGGGGAAAAATCTTGAACTCATTGGGGGAAATAAACATCGAACCTAACCAAATAGACTAACAACAAGAAGAAAAATTCAATGAAAACAATGATCAAAACACAACCCAACATGGAACATCAATCACCATTGGAAGCAAATCAAGCATCCATATCACATCAGAAAATCCAAAAACAAGTCTAAAAGTTAGTATCAAAAAATCCAAAAACATGAGTCTATGTTAGTCGAACTAAGTGGTCTCTGCATGTATAGCATAGGCAAGGATAATCATTGATCAGCCCCCAAGGCCCCTAGGATGGGTCTTAGGTTAGGTTTGATCCAAAATCTCAAAAACACAAAAACATCATAAAATCAGGATGGATGATCTAATCTGAATAATGATTGAATACTATAAGAAAATGTGAGATATGTTTTACTTTTGATCATTGTTATCATTTCTTTGAAGCAACTCAATGATGTATTAAACTGGAGAAGCTAGGAAGAAGAATGGTAATTTTCCTTGTCTGTTGATTGTGAGTTAATCATCATTACTATGTGAATTATCGTGAGACATGCTATACAAAGTATCACTGATGACATTCCAATTCACATAAGAGAGTGATTAATTTTTGTCTATTTATGCAAGAAATTCTTAGGTCATCTCGGTTTAATTATACCTCGATGCTTGTGTTCGCTTGCAATATCAAAAATCATGAAAGTAGTACTCATGTCATCATTAGTTTACATTATACCATTGATGCTTGTACTCACTTTCAACATTTTTTAAGCTCTATGATGATACAAAGCATAGTAAAAGTACTGTTAAGATGCCAATTCTTGCATATGTAGATTTGCATGGTTAAATTAGATTGCATTCATATTAGTTTTGCATCTACATTATAGTTTTTCCACATCGACTGATGATATCTATATCAGCCTGCACCAAATGTGGAATCATGTCCCACATATTTGGGAAGAACTCTAAAATCATCCTATGATCATAACATATTGCAAATTAGTAATGTTATCAATCAATCAAAAATCAATTAGCCTATCAATCTAATTTGCATGGTGATACTTTGATCAAATCTTGTGAGCGACTATCATTGAACCTCAGCTATCATGAGGTCAAACATCAAACTATAATTATTCCTTTCCTATCATGAGGATAATTATTGTCAATCTATCAATGAACCTCGCCTATCATGAGGTCAAACATCAATCTATTATTGATCCTCACCTATCATGAGGTCAATCATCAATCTATCATTGATCCTCGCCTATCATGAGGTCAATCATCAATCTATCATTGATCCTCGCCTATCATGAGGTACGTCAATCAAACTATAATTATTCCTCGCCTATCATGAGGATAATTATCATCAAATCAAACATCAGACCTCACCTATCATGAGGTCAAAACATCATCTAATTGATCAAATCATCAATCATATCAAATCAAAGGCTGACATGATCAAAAATCATCAAACACAAGGAGGAAAAGCAGGGCAACATTTAATCATCTGGTGGAATCAATATTCTTTATCGGGAGATAAATTATTTCAACATCAAATCTTTATCGAATCATCATCAAAACATCAAAAAAATCACAAAATTTGCAAAATTATGAAAAAAAAAAAATCATCAAAAATTCATCAATTTATCTCCCAAGGGGCATATCCATCATCACAGCTAAAATCAACGTCTCATACTAAAATTTTTTCGTCGATACTAGCAGCAGTAGCACAAAATTTTCTTTGAAGCAATGCGTAAACACACCACTTCAAAGAGGGGCAAAATGTATACACCTAAAAATGGTCTGGAGAATCTAATTAATTAAATACGACTTATTTTATTAATTAATCTTAATTCATCTACTTAGTAAATAAATAGAAATATTTATTTATATTAAGTTCACTATTAATTCTTCTATTTTATCATATTATTTTCCTCTTAATTAAATAAACAAAATTAACTACTTTGTTTTATTTAATTATTATCATTATTATACTTTATCCATTAAATTAAATACACAACTTCAATAATTTGTGTTATTTAATTATCTTATTATGTTTCCTCTTAATTAAATAAAGATATCCTAAAGTTTTATTTTATTATCATATTCCTCTTTATTAAATGGGCAAATATCAAATATTTGTTTTATTTAATTAAATATTCCTAATTTGCTAAATTTGAATAAATCAAATATATTCAAATAAATGCATAAATCAATATTCCTCTATTCACTCACCAATAAAATTAGATTTTTATTAATCTAATTAATGCAACTGGCATTCACGGGAAAGCCTCAGGGACAAACTTGCAAGCAATCCTCTCAATCTTCTTCCTCTAATCTTTCCTATCATTTTTCCTGGTGTTTTCATGGGGAGGAACAATCCCCATGATCAGCTCCAGCCTTTCAATCTCTTACCATTCAAATCTCTATATTGAATCTCAGCCTTTGTTGTGTTACCCCTGTGCAAATGTGCTGCTGGAAATCTATATATGTACAACCTTTTGAAGCATAAAAATGATCCGAGAAAATCCTGAGAATTATCATCTTTTATGCAAACTTACTCTACAGGATTTAGCACTCAAGCATCTTAAGCATTATCATTTTCATTAGCATCAATTATCATTTAGCATATTAGCATAGCATCATAGCATCAGTAGATTTAGAATCATAGTAGCATCATTAGTTTTTACTGTACCTTCCATTTAGCAAGTTTTCATGTCAGGATAGTTTATGGTAGCTCCATATCATCTAGGAATCATTAGCAATCATCACATCACAACATTTAGCATCATTTTGTTCCCTGAATAGGCATTTTAATAGTCATGGTACTTTATCAAATCTGAGAGCCTTTATGTGACTCATAAATTTTTGGAGATAGGAGACAATGAGATGCTTTCAAGATTTTCTCTATTTTAAATTAGTTTAATTCATGTTTAATCTTGATACAATGTTTCATTAAGAGGTGTATTTAATTATATTTAGTTTACTTTTTCCACACTTACAATATAATCTTATCAAATAAAAGTATGATCGTATCGATAAACTTTCAAAATTGTAATCGTATTATCATACTTTGAAATACCCCAGTAGTTTCAAATATTGAGATACTAAATACTTTATAGATAATAAAACTATATGTCAATCCTAGTAAAAACTAGATAATAGTTTTTAGAAAAATAAAATATTCTCAAAACACTTGGCAATGGATTTTTCACAATGATGTCATTGTCGTCCAAATTCCTTTAAACTTGAACATGTAACTTTGTTGTGTACAAAGTCACACCTTTTACAACCTGCAATAAATTTGACAAGCTTAAATTATTTGATAATATATAAAAATTATTACCACTATTATAACAATACTTACTTGATGTCATTGATTTGGTATTCTATAGTTCACATACAAAAAAACAAATATACCAACCATAAAAAATAATTTGTATTTAAGTGCACGACAAGCTAGAGTAGTTTTTTCTTCGGCTTCTCTTTTAGTCTTTGCTTGAGCACTGACATAGGTAACTCCATTAATCTCCATTGAAGCAGTAGAATAGGGATCATGTGGGGTTTTTCTCCTGTCATTTAAGTATTCTTAACCGAATCTTGATACTAATACAACAATCTGCAAGAAGCTATCGAAGAAGTGGTTTCACACAAACTTCTTTTTTTGTTATAAGAAATGGTTAACAAAGAAAATTACCTTATTAGGTTATTTATTATGTAATAATATTTTCCATTTCAGAAGACCAAAATTCTTGAAAGATTACAATAAAAATTCTTACAAATTTTAATCAATGCAATATTATACTAGAGTTACCTCAAATCGGTATACATTTTTTCTCTATTAAAATAAGCTATCACAACTTTAGCAACTGATTGCTCGACATCTTTTTTGGTTCGGTGAAAGCCACTGCATGTATGTGTTGTATCCTCGACAATTACAAAACACTTGAAAATCATAGCATTGTCTTGACCTAGCTTCATAGTGTGATAATTCGGCATACCAAAATACATTTTTGAGTGAATTCTTGTAATATGCTTTTGTGTAGCACAATGTAAAATGGTCACAAAAAGAAAATCAATTGAAAATGTTGTTAATAATAACTTTCCAATTCTTTTTTACTCTAATTTTTCTACTGTCATGCTCAGAACATTAAACCCAAGTAATTATTATTGGTATTATAACAACGGTACTTATATTTATTACCGTAATAAATTTAGCACTACTTTCAATCTCTCCACTATCGTGTTCAAGTTATTTTTTTAATAATTAATGATTACTCTGCAAAGTTGCAATTGATTTTGCTTCCCTCGACTTATGTAAGGAATAAATTATCAAACCTATATCATTCTCAAAAAATGTATAAATGTATATATTAATCACTAATCATTCTCAATATTAGTTTAGTAAATAGTTGTCACCTTCCAATTCTTTTGTTCTTTTCAATAAAACAAGTACAATTACAACTTGCTCAATAAATATTTATAACATCATGCATGAAATTATTTGTAGTTGTTGTCATTGATGTCAACACTGATTGTTGGTTGTCATTGATGTCAACACCTAAGGAGATTGTTGTATATAATTGGGATATTGTTGGCTTTAATTATTGGTAGTGGTTGTCATTGATGTCAACACTTGAGAAGTTGAGGAGATTGTTGACAATGGTTGTCAATACTATTTATTGGCTATCTTTGATGTCAACATTGGAGGATATTGTTGGTTATCACCACTTGGTGCACTGGTTGGAATTGGTTGTCATTGTTGGCAACTTTCAATTTGGGTTGTCATTGTTGTATGATGGTGTTTTTGAATTTTATGGTTGGATGTTATGCCTTGTCTAATGATAATGAAAGAAGTATTGAGTATGGTTGATTTCAACAGAGTTGATTTCATAATGATATATTAAGGCGAGGATTAGAAGTAATACTTGTTGTACCCAAAATAATTTTTTGCTTCAATAAGGCATTTTGGTAAAAATGGTCTAAATCTTGTAAAATTGTTATCAAAAGCCAATTTTAGGTCAAATAAAACATGGGATTTTTGTGGGTTTATGTCAAAGAGGATACTGGAAAAATTTGGAAAATTTGAAAATTAGGGTTTCAAACCCCTATTTTTAGGAAAAACCTAAAAAATAGGACCTTCCTAGAAATGACTCGAAATGATTTTGATAGGATTGAGCCAATTCTCA
>VDFB02365332.1:0-17209 GCA_007258455.2 Sequoia sempervirens
TGAAACTATAGTTGAGTTGTTGGTTTTTTTTCCCTGTACTATTTTATTTGTTGTTGTTTTGTTGTTGGCCCATTTGTAGACTTATAGTTTGTTGTTGTTTCTCTATGGTTTTCTTTCTAGTTAGATTTTTGTAAAGAGTTTTGAGGTCCCTTCAAAACCTATTTACCTCTAATCAAAAACATGATGGGATTTTGTGAAATCCATTTAAGTTAATAATTTATTAAGGAGAATGAATTATCTAGTTATCAACATATTGATCAATTTATGGAAAATATTTGGAAGTATAATTGAAAAGAATTAAATTATTTAGAGCAATTTTGGTGGCACAAAATTAACTAGTTTTAATCATTTTGATTTAAATTAATAGGGGTACTTGTGGAATTTATCTTGACTAAGTAAACTAATTACTTTAATATTTAAATGAAATCATTGAAAATATGTAAAAACTATTATTTAGTATTTAAATTGCAATTATTCTAGATGGATTAGGATAAGCAACTTTGAATTTAAAGATAAATATTAGAAATTGAATAATTATCCTCACTGCACTATAAATAGTTATTAGAATCATTAATTTTGTTTAAGTATTTGGAAAAGCAAATCTATTTATGAACAGTCATATTTGAATAAAGTAGGTTTATTTATTAATTAATGTTTGAACTATCCAACATTCTTGAGTTCAGAATTTTGGATAATTTAAATATAGAATTAAAGGATGAGTGTTTTGAAAAAACATGATTAAAAAATTGTTTTAAAGAAAAAATGCAATTGTATTACTAGAAGTAATTATGAAATTAAAATACTAACCATTATTAAAAGGGCATCAAAAGTTTTAATTTGGCTGCATAGAAATTAATATGGTTTTACACAATTGGAATTTTCAAGAATTCAAACAAGAATTAAGGTCTTGAGAGGATTCACCACAAGTGTCTCTCAAATTTTGGAAGCGTTGAGAGGGAGGATTTCAATCCATAGATATGACTTGAATTCATAAATGATATGATAATTGGAAATTGAAGTTTGTATAGGGTTGATATGTTTAATAAAATGAAATTGGAAAACTAGAGAATCCAAACTCTATGAGAATCTTGTGAAATTGAATGAAACTATAGGTATGAAGGTTTTAGTAAACTAAATTGATGTGTCGAGAACAATTCAATCATATAACTATGTTCAAACAAGAAACATTGGACTTGAAAGAGAAAAAAAAATGAAAACCCTAAACCCTAAATCAAGAATTTGTGTCTAGGGTTAGTGAATTACACCAAATTGACAAGAGAAAAATGAATACATGATAATGTCATACTGTAGGTTGTACCATCTAAATTGTACCTTCTTGTACTTACAATTTTTCAATTGAAATGGCATTCATGATTTGAAATATGCTAACCAATTTTTTCGAAGGAATAACACAAAATAACCAGCAATAGATGATTGGATTAGCGTTAGCCTCAAATCAAAATCTGAACTTGAATGGAAGATACTGAACTTGAATAGAAGAACTACTCAACGTCAAGAATGTGCACTCAAGATCCCACTGAGGGCGAGGTGCTAACATATGACGGAGTCTAGAAATTGAAATTAAGAACTATCAGGCGGATAACCAGCCATGAGAAACAATTCCACGCTACCACCAAACAGTGGGGGGAAAAGATTATAAATGAAAGCAATTCATCCGCTGCGGCGGGCATCCACAGAACTGTGGGGATTCACCACTTAAGTGGGTACAAGATTTACAAACAATTTTAACCACACTGGCGGTAAACCATCCAGGGGACTTTAATGAGAATTAAATCAAATAGTTGCAGCAATAATAACGGTTAGATTAGTACTACTAATCAGAACCTTACAATTTCAACATGACTGCAAATAAATGAATTACAATGATAGAGAAGTGAGATATGGATATAAGAATGAATTCTAACAATGTTCTTTGCTTTCCAATGACTGAAAAAGTGATTAAACTGGAAACTGATAAATCTGATGCAAATTCCTGAGTTCTGGAAATTTATAACAGCAAACTGGAAAACAGTAAAATACTCATAACTCACTCATTTCACCTCCAAATTGACTGAAATCTGTTGCAAATGAATCTCAGAAGATAGGCGACCAAACCAGGAGAGAAAAACAGCAGCAAATCACCTTCATTAATTTATGGCACAATTCCCAATGCAATGAAAAAGTACGGCCTCCTTGAGAAATCGACTTTGCAATATAAAATCAACAACTTCAAAATAAAATCTGATTTTTGGTGGAAGTTGGCGCCTCCAGTCAACAATTAGATTGCTCAAACACCCAGAACTAAATAAAAAACTCACAGCAAGATATGAACAGAAAACAGCGTCAGCTGTAGCAAAACCAAGAACTTCAAAACTGTAGAATTCACCAAAATTCTCAACCTTTGTTGCTCAATCTGCTAGTCTGATGTGAGAAGCAACAATGTTCCAACTAGGTGTTGTATTTCAAACACGAAATTGGGAATGGGCTAGGAGGTAGCATCCTCGAAGCAATAGCAAAAATGTCCATAGTCATTTTGACAGCATAACAGTAAGGTAATTGATGGATGATAATGCTGGAGCCAAGACCTTCAATAAATAAGAACTCAACAAGACTCTTCAAACGCCTGAGAAGCAGCTCAAAAGACACAAGAGACTCCTCCAATTCTCAAGACCAATCAACTTCTCAAGTGGCGTCCCAAAAGGCCTTCACAAATTGCACTTTATTCAAAATAATAAAAGTGGCGTCCACTTTCAAGATAAAGAAATATTTGAATAAAGATTAATTAATCTTTTGATGAGGGCGTACCCTTCATGGCCCCACTTTAAAACAACTTTATGTTAACTCCTTAGGCCAAGGTGGGGGTCAATAGTGAAATAGAATAAAATGCCATTAATTTAATATTTTTGCCAACTGAAGACCAAACCAAAATATAACACTGCTCCAACTGCTAAGGATTAAGAATAGACAACTGCAACTGCCACAATTAGCATTTACTAAAAATAGTAAATAATATGAATGCCACAGAAAACCAAGCCCAAGAAACCCTAATTTTCACCTCATCCCAGTCTACGGGGTCCGGAATAGACTGAAGAACTGCAAAGCTGATCACTGATGAGAAGGGGACATTACAGTCCGCCCTCCTCGAAATTGCTTGTCCCCAAGCAACTGCAAAGATGGATGCAACAAAATCTGTTCACCTTCCCACGTAGCATCTTCAATAGGAAAATTCCTCCATCTAACCAAATATTCTTTGATTGTCCTTCTTCTCAAAGAACGTTCTCTAGTGTCAAGGATCTCTTTTGGAATCAACACTAAATGACCTTCCTCATCCAATGGAGGTAATTCTGATGTAGCCACCACATTGTGTCCAATTGCCTTCTTGAGGCGAGACACATGAAAAACATTATGTATTTTGCTTTCAGCTGGAAGTTCCAACTCATAAGCAACTTCACCAATCCTTTTGGTGATTTTGAAAGGACCATAAAAGCGTGGCTTCAACTTTTCTGCACCACTCTTCTTGAGAGAAGATTGTCTATATGGCTGAAACCTCAAATAGACCATGTCCCCAACTTCAAAAGACCTTTCCACACGCTGCTGATCAGCGTATAACTTCTGCTGATTTTGAGCTTGTTGCAGATTTTCCTTAAGAGTTTTCAAGATGTCTTGGCTTTGTTGTAACATATCCAATGCTTGTGGGGCTCTACTATCACCAAACACTAGATCAACAAAGTTAGTAGCCTCATAACCATAAAGAGCCTTAAAAGGAGACATCTTAATTGACATGTGATAAGAAGAGTTATAACAATACTCTCCTAAATGAAGCCATTTAATCCAAGCTCGCTGCTGTCCTGACACATAGTTCCTTAAGTAGCCCTCTAACCACTTGTTAACAATTTCTGACTGCCCATCGGTTTGTGGGTGATAACTTGTGCTTGGAGTGAGCACTGTCCCACTCAATCTGAATATCTCCTGCCAAAAAACACTTAGGAACTTGCTGTCCCTATCACTGACAATTGTTCTAGGCAACCCATGTAAACGAAACACCTCTCTAAAAAACAACTCAGCCACTTGAGCTGCTATAAATGAAGTGGTAACAGCAAAGAAATGAGCAAATTTCGTTAGTCTATCAACCACAACAAATATACAATCACGTCCTTGCACCTTGGGCAACCCTGTGATAAAGTCCATGGCAATACTTTCCCACTTCTGATTTGGAATAGGTAAGGGCTGAAGCAGACCAGCAGGAAAAGAGTGTTCATTTTTATTCCTTTGACAAATAGGACACTCCCTAATATAATTCAAGACTTCATCTTTCAAACCTTTCCAAGTGAATCTTTCACGAATCTGCTTATAGGTCTTGAAAATCCCTTGATGACCAGCAAGGGGAACATCATGAAAAGATTGTAGAATCTTTTTCTTAAGCTTAGATTCTTGCACTAAAAAGATTCTATCTTTGTAATAAATTAATCCATCAACCAACTTATACCTTTCATCAACCAAATGACCTTCTAACAAGCTGGTTGCAAACTGATTTTTAACATAATCAGCAGCAATTAATTCTTTCCAATCAGCTGATAACTCACAAATTGACTGCAAATGAGGCCTTCTAGAAAGAGCATCAGCAACTATATTATTTTTTCCTTTGACATATTCAATGTCAAAGTCATATGCTTGGAGTTTACTTACCCATTTTTGCTGCCTTTCATTCAATTCCTTTTGGCGCATAAAATGTTTAAGACTGTTGTGATCAGTCTTAACAACAAATTTACTTCCCACCAAATATTGACGGAATTTAGACAAAGCATGCATGATGGCAAGCATCTCTTTGTCATAAATAGAGTAAGTTTTTTCTGCCCCTCTCAACTTTCTACTCTCGAAGACAATAGGATGTTTGTCTTGCATTAGGACAGCTCCAACTCCTTCTCCTGAAGCATCACATTGTAATTCAAAAGGTTTTGAGAAATCCGGAAGTGCCAATACTGGACACGAACTCATGATTTGCTTAAACTTATCAAAAACCTCTTGTGCTTGCTTAGTCCAAAGAAAAGCTCCTTTCTTTGTAAGATCTGTCAAAGGTGCCGCTTGATGAGAATAACCTTTTACAAATCTTCTATAGAATCCACATAACCCTAAAAAACCTCTCAAATGAGAAATAGTCTTAGGAGTTGGCCAATCAAGAATGGCCCTTATCTTTTCTGGATCCACTTTCACACCCTTTGAGCTGATAATGTGGCCAAGGTATAAAAGTTCTTCCATCCCAAACTCACACTTTGACTCTTTGGCGAATAGACATTCCGCCTCTAAAATGTTAAGCACTTCTTCCAAATGCTTAAGGTGCTCTTCCCATGACTTACTGAATATGAGAATATCGTCGAAGAAGATGAGCACAAACTTCCTCAACTGCTGTCTAAAAATCTTGTTCATACAAGATTGGAATGTGGCTGGCGCATTTGTCAAACCAAAAGGCATGACAAGAAATTCAAAATGCCCAAAGTGGCATCTAAACGCTGTCTTTTCTATATCCTCCTCCCTCATTCTGATTTGGTGATAGCCCGAACGAAGATCAATCTTTGAGAAGAACATTGCCCCATGGAGCCCATCAATAAGCTCATCAATCCTAGGGATAGGATATCTATTCTTGATGGTTTTCTGATTTAATGCGCGATAGTCAACACACATACGCATAGTACCATCTTTCTTTTTGACCAGCACTACTGCTGAAGCAAATGGACTCTTGCTTGGTCTAATAAAACCACTTTCCAATAGCTCCTTGATGGCTTTTTCAATTTCATCTTTCTGCCTCTTTGGATAGCGGTAAGGTGTAGTAATAACTGGTTTTGCTCCCTCTTCTAACTCAATCACATGCTCAGAACCTCTTTCAGGAGGTCTTCCAGGAGGTAAGCTTCCAAAGACTTTACTTTTCTTTGAAAGTAAGGCTTGAATATTAGGATGATATTGCCTTTTTTCCTCAACCGGATCAGCTGGTAAAACCATACATTCAGCAGCCCATTCAACCTGATCATGGCGGATCAGCCTTTCCATCCTTTTCAAAGAAACAATTCGAGGGCCTCCATTTAACATCCCTCTTAAAACAACCTTCCTTCCATTTGACTGAAATTTCAGCTCCATGGTTTGCAAATTCAAAGTGATCTCACCAAGAGATCGCAGCCATTGTATGCCCAACACAACATCAGTGTCTCCTATACCCACCACATAAAAATCATCCTTAATTTCATGATTCCCTAATTGCAAAGATAGGTTAGGAATTCTCCTTGTGCAAGATATAGTGAAACCATCAGCAACCATTACTTTGAAACCATCAAAATCTTCAGTCTTCAAACCCTTTCTAGCAACTAGCCCTTCATCAATAAAATTGTGAGTTGCTCTGGTATCAATTAGAGCAACTATCCTTTGTGAATTTACAACTCCATGAACCCTAAAAGATTCATTCTTTTGAAAACTAGATAGTTGTGCAAAAGCACTACCATCTCCAACTTCTTCGGACTTGTCTTCTTGAATTTCTTCACCTTCACTACTTGCTGATTCGTATTGCTGATCAGATGAATCAGATTCTGATCCATAATCAGAATAGCCCTCCATTTGAACTACTTTGCCTCTTCCATAGCAACGGTGGCCTTTCACCCAAGGCTCACGACAAGTGAAGCAAACTCCATCCTTTCTAAGCTGTTCTTTGAGCTCTTCGGACAGCCTTGGTGGAAACTTCTTGGGCAGATTTGAAGAAAACTTTTTATCCTTCTTATGGCTGAATGGTTTTGAGTGAAATTTAGGCCTTGGGGCTGCCAACTCCATGCTCCTAGCTTTCTTGATAGCTTCATCTAGTGTTGGAGGATCAAATGCTTTGACCCAACCCTTCAAAGGCTCCATTAAACCTTCAGCAAAAAGTACTACAAATCTTCTTTCAGTAATGTTTGGCACCATTACTGACAACCTCTGAAAATCAGCCACATAACTTTCTAAAGATCCTTGCTGTTTCAACTGTGCCAATTCTCTAAATTTCAATTCCGGATCTTTGGTGTCAAATCTCTCAATCAGCTTATTGGTAAACTCTCCATATGTGCGAATAAGGTTATGGCCAAGAGTGACCAAACCGTGAGTCCACCATTCATGAGCTATGCCATCTAAATGCAAGGTAGCAAATTTGATAGCATCTTCTTCCGGCATAGGTCTAAGAGAGAGGTAGTTGTCTAACTTTTGCACCCATGACCTGGCTGTACACTTGTTACTACCATCAAAATGTTCCATAGTGATCTTTCCCAATGCTTGGTAAAAATCATTTCTAGGGCCTGCAGGAGGACGTTGATCATTCCTACCTCCATTTCTCCGACTCCTTTGATTCATGAATTGATCAAAGGTCCATGCTCCTCTCAAGTCAAGAGGTAAAGAAACATACTCCATATAAGCTTGACGAGCATCATCAGCAAAGTTTGGGGTAGCCTCAACTGGTTGTTGCTCTTCCCTTGGTGTGAAAACGGGAAAGAGAGGTCTAGAAGATGACCCACTATGAATTGTAGTATGCTGACCTACAATTCTGTCTCTAGTATTCACCTCAGGACTGCCACTATTATTATTTCCATTTACTCCACTACTTTCTCCAGCTGAGTTATTTTGGGGCTGAATAATACTCTGAGCTGCTTGCTGATCCAACTTGGATAATAAACGGGACATCATGTCTATCATCCCGTCAAACTTCTTCTCCACTCTATCCCTCTCTTCATTATCTCTTCTTACTGAATCTGACATTATTACAGTTGTGTGATCAACCACTTCCACTGAATTATCTGAACCTTCCACTGTTTTACCAAGGTCTCTTAGAGCTTCTGAGAAGGTATCTGCCTCTGGAACTGGCTTTTAAACCCATGCCTGGCCCACGCGTATGGCCTAGTGTCTTTTTCACTCATCAGTTAACTACTGCAATCTGCCACAGGATGGCAGGGTCTTCTGCTCTGATACCACTGAAATATGCTAACCAATTTTTTTGAAGGAATAACACAAAATAACAGCAATAGATGATTGGATTAGCGTTAGCCTCAAATCAAAATCTGAACTTGAACTGAAGAAACTGACTTGAATAGAAGAACTACTCAACGTCAAGAATGTGCACTCAAGATCCCACTGAGGGCGAGGTGCTAACATATGACGGAGTCTAGAAATTGAAATTAAGAACTATCAGGCGGATAACCAGCCATGAGAAACAATTCCACGCTACCACCAAACAGTGGGGGGAAAAGATTACAAATGAAAGTAATTCATCCGCTGCGGCGGGCATCCACAGAACTGTGGGGATTCACCACTTAAGTGGGTACAAGATTTACAAACAATTTTAACCACACTGGCGGTAAACCATCCAGGGGACTTTAATGAGAATTAAATCAAATAGTTGCAGCAATAATAACGGTTAGATTAGTACTACTAATCAGAACCTTACAATTTCAACATGACTGCAAATAAATGAATTACAATGATAAAGAAGTGAGATATGGATATAAGAATGAATTCTAACAATGTTCTTTGCTTTCCAATGACTGAAAAAGTGATTAAACTGGAAACTGATAAATCTGATGCAAATTCCTGAGTTCTGGAAATTTATAACAGCAAACTGGAAAACAGTAAAATACTCATAACTCACTCATTTCACCTCCGAATTGACTGAAATCTGTTGCAAATGAATCTCAGAAGATAGGCGACCAAACCAGGAGAGAAAAACAGCAGCAAATCACCTTCATTAATTTATGGCACAATTCCCAATGCAATGAAAAAGTACGGCCTCCTTGAGAAATCGACTTTGCAATATAAAAACAAACAAAAATAAAATCTGATTTTTGGTGGAAGTTGGCGCCTCCAGTCAACAATTAGATTGCTCAAACACCCAGAACTAAATAAAAATCACTCAGCAAGATATGAACAGAAAACAGCTTCAGCTGTAGCAAAACCAGGAACTTCAAAACTGAATTCACCAAAATTCTCAACCTTTATTGCTCAATCTGCTAGTCTGATGTGAGAAGCAGCAATGTTCCAACTAGGTGTTGTATTTCAAACACGAAATTGGGAATGGGCTAGGAGGTAGCATCCTCGAAGCAATAGCAAAATGTCCATAGTCATTTTGACAGCATAACAGTAAGGTAATTGATGGATGATAATGCTGGAGCCAAGACCTTCAATAAATAAGAACTCAACAAGACTCTTCAAACGCCTGAGAAGCAGCTCAAAAGACACAAGAGACTCCTCCAATTCTCAAGACCAATCAACTTCTCAAGTGGCGTCCCAAAAGGCCTTCACAAATTGCACTTTATTCAAAATAATAAAAGTGGCGTCCACTTTCAAGATAAAGAAATATTTGAATAAAGATTAATTAATCTTTTGATGAGGGCGTACCCTTCATGGCCCCACTTTAAAACAACTTTATGTTAACTCCTTAGGCCAAGGTGGGGGTCAACAGTGAAATAGAATAAAATGCCATTAATTTAATATTTTTGCCAACTAAAGACCAAACCAAAATATAACACTGCTCCAACTGCTAAGGATTAAGAATAGACAACTGCAACTGCCACAATTAGCATTTACTAAAAAATAGTAAATAATATGAATGCCACAGAAAACCAAGCCCAAGAAACCCTAATTTTCACCTCATCCCAGTCTACGGGTTCCGGAATAGACTGAAGAACTGCAAAGCTGATCACTGATGAGAAGGGGACATTACATGATTTTATGAGTTAAAACCTAGTTTCATGTTTTTTGTTAATTGGGGTATCGGATTGGGTGTTGGTGAATCAAATGAATGTCATTGAGTATTCCCTAGGGCTAATAGATGGATTTGTATATTCAAATGTTTGTAAGTTCATTGGAAATTATGCTTTGTAATACCCATGTAAACTTATTTGTTAATTCCCAATTCATTAGAAGTCTTGTGAAAATTTTGGGTTGACTCAAGCCTAGTGAAAAGTTGAGTGCATATATATGTAAAGTCATTTTTGAAAAAGGTTATGTCAGTTCATTTTCGTGTGTATGGATCATTCCCACATTGCTTAGGGTCAATCCATGATAGTTGTGGTTGAACCCTATCACTCAAAGGTAGGAAGCTGCTTGATATGAATTTCAGAAGTTTAATTTTCTAATTTTACTGTCAAGTCTATTATAAAACAATAAGTAATTCTATATGTGCAATCAATCGAATAAATACATGGCGTGAGAAAAAATTGTGATATATCTTTCCATCGGAATGGAATTTTCAAATTATGCTCGTTTTGTTGTATAAATAGCATTTTAGGTTTTCGAACCTATTTGTGGATGATTCAATGGGCCAATTGAATTGAGAATACACAATTGATGAATGTCTCTTGTAAGTTAAACAACCAATGGTCAAACCTAATAAATAGAGTAACTTAAGAGAGAACTGCATGTGATCTTAATTTTGTGAATATGAATATGTACGTAGGCTTATGGAAGTAGGAATTCCATGGAATCAAGCCAATACATGCAGTAACTTAGGGATCATCTTAACAACATTTAGGGTTTGATAATCTTAGAAGAGAGACTAATTGTGAATTTATTGCATTAGGGATTGTTAATCCTTGTTTGTATAACAAATGATTGTGTATTCCTTGAGAAAGAGATATGTTAAGACATAGATCATGAACTAAGAAAGTATTGCACTGAAAATGATATATCTACCTTACTAATTGGACTAGAGAATAACTAAATGGATTGTATGAAGTGTTATCTTTTATGTAATCTAGTTCAATGATGTTGTATTGCTTGCCACATGACAATTATATGTAATCTAGTTCAATGCTGTTGCATTGCTTGTCACATAACAATTATATGGCTCACTTGAATGCATAAGATGTGATGCTTTTATATGTTGCATGAATGCACTTGAGGTACAATTCTTTGAATAGGGTAGATGATTTTTTTTATAGTATAAAGAAAAAAAATAGCGTGCACTTTTGGGGATTTATTGTGGTTTTCTAATGGCTACTTAAAGGGATCATTACAAGAAAGAAGCAACTTGATTATAGAAGCCAAGCTAGGATACTGGCTTTAAAAATAGGACAGCAAGGATTAGTTGTGATAGTCAAAGGGCCATTAGTTTGGAAAAGAATTGTACCTTTCATGCTCACACAAAACATGTTAATGTACAATTTCACTTTGTTCAACATATGGTGTAAAATTGTAAGGTACTGATTTAGGAGGTTGACACCTTAAAGAATGTTGTTGATTGTCTCACCATGCTAGTGAGCACAAACAAGTTTACTTGTTGTAGGTTGGCTATTGGCATCTTTGTCCTTAGCTATTAGTCTTCTTAGTTGGACCCCTCATGTTATTTTGTAGTGTATAAAACAAGTGGGAGATTGTTAGAATTAGGATTATCACCTTTCAAAGTGTTAAAAATATTTGTAAACATTTAGTATTTCATATAATGTTGTAATGTTGAGCACTCCTGAAATGTGGTGGTCCCACACATGGAGGGAATTGCAAGATTCCATGTAAGACATGTGCTAACACTTGGAAAATGTATTATGGAGGGTGTAAGAGATCATTAGATATGGACTTTACAAAGTGGACTTGAAAATGAATCTTGGACTATCTGTTTTTGGTAGTGTGTAAGAACCTCTTGGACGAGGAGAGTGCCTAGTTTGACTAGTTGATTAATCAAATGATAGGAGTTACACTTGTGTGCATGAAGGGTGGCATTTGGATTTGAATGGTCAACCATGAGTTGGGAACCCTCTTTGGAAGCCCATAGTTTTGGTGAAACTACAAGTAGTATCCTAGATGGAAAAATCCTATAAATGTAGGCAATGACATAGTTGTTTGGCATTTAGTTTGGATTGTATTGCAAGCTTCGCAGGTCTTGAGTTTGGGGTTAGCAAACAGCATGCTATTAGAGTGTTGACACAAAGGCTACATCATTTGTGGGCTCTTCTCAATCTATTACAAGAGTTGTTTTACGTTAATATATCAAGATGTACATTTGAAGCTGGTTTTTTACTTCAATGGGTTTTCCTAAGATATTTCTCGTCATTTCTCTTCTGTTCTATCTTCTCTATTCATCCATTCTTGGTTTAAGTTTCAATAGTCTGATTTCTGATTTAAAGCAACAAGATATAATATTTTTTTATGTTCTTAATTGATGAATAAAACACTATAAAATTCAACAAGGTGGAGGATGGGTCCTCATCCTGTAATGTCCCCAATTTAGCCCTACACTCTTCAGTGGGATTTAGCCTATTTTCGGAAACCCGTAGGCTAATCAGAAGTGCAAATTAGGGTTTCCTATTTTATAGGAGGTTTCAGTTGAGCCTTTGAAGGCTTGCATGCAAGAATTTGGCAGTGACCTTTTGCAGATTTTTGGGTTTTTGGAGAGCTTCAGGATGAGGTAACATGCATTTCACCCAAAATGACATGCATTCCTATCTGATACCTTGCATGCAGGAAAGGTTTCAGGGTTTTCAGAGATCTCTAGGGGGTTGTAGCATGCATCTAATTCTGTCAACCTTTACAGACACTTACTATTTTTAGTAAGTCATCATTACTGCTCAGTTGTTGTTCAAATGAAGTTTGCAAACACTTACTATTTATAGGAGTTTGCTATTTTTGGTAAGTGCTATTTATGGCAGTATCATCCTAGCAGCAACACAGTCATTTCCAATCCATCATTCTATTTTGGCAGTGAGGCAGTTCAATTTGGGCATTGGCTTCTTCATTCCTCTTGGAGCTAAGTTTTAATAACTTAGTCATTTTTTCAAGTTGTGGCTTTTGGACCCCATGACTAATCAATGACTTCAAGTTGTTTTTAAAAGTGGGACCTTTATGTGGATGTCCAAGTTGAGATTATTATATTTTAAAATGGTTTTAAATGCTAAGTCATATTTGGACGCCTAAGTTGGTGAATAAACTGTTTATTAAAATTTCATTTATCTCAAAAAGGTTGGTTGGGCATCCCTCTTGGAAGGTGAAGTGATTCGTGTTCTTTCTTGGTGGTTACAGAGTGTTTCATTCTTCAAGAAGAGTTTATTTATTCAAGCCTTGCTCATTGTTTCTCATCTCTAGAAATTATGATAATGTTATGCTGCTGAATTGAATTCAGAGTTGCTTCGAGGAACTCATACCTTCTAGCACCCTTACTATGCCATTCTTCGAGCTTGAAACGATAGCTTCCTAGATGGCCACTGAAGACCGTACTTCACTTAGGAGTGCACATAGAGCTTATTCATGATTACTATAGCAGATTGTTGTTGTATAATCTATTATTTCTGATTATTATAGGCAGATTGTTGATTTATAATATGTTCATACTGCTGCTGAAAGTGCTTGGCTGAAGCACGTTTCTGCTCGTGGCTTTATTAGAATATTTTATTTGGTTCTGGGTATTGGTGCCAATTGCTCTACTGTCTAGGGCGCCTCATCTCACCAATTTGCAGATTTTATTATTGAGTTTCTGATTTTTGGGAAGAGATCGACCTCCTTTAGAGGTTGTACCATTCGGCTGGAGTGCATTGGGATTCATGCCACTAAATAGGTGCGAATTTAAAGGTGTCTTTCTACTGCAATTTGGATGCCTAGTTCATAGCCTTATTCTGCTTTTAGTTTCATGTAAATCGGACTCCGTTTGACGAAGTTATGAGCATAATGGTGAATTCTTATGTTGTTGGTCTGATTTTCCGTGTTTACTGTTTCTAATCAGATCTGATATAATTCTGGTTTATGCTATATTTTTTGTTCTATAGCATATTGTATCAATTAGGGATTATTCTCTAACATACTGAGGTTCTTGATGATATATCTTTACATTGTTGTGCAGTTGAAGCTATCATTGTAAAGCTGGTTTAGTAGTACTAACAGCTATTTATATTTCTATACTTTAATATTTTGTAATTACTCCCACTGAAGAAGTGGTTGAGTCTTATTTTACTTTCAGCACTTATTTAATTTCCCCCCACTGAATAAGTGGAAGTGTGGCTTCATGGCTGGCTTGCTCCCTTATAAATTGTAATAACTTCGCTCTCGCTGAATAAGTGGTAGAGCTTTATGGTCGGTTATCCGCCTACTCTTTGCATTTCCAGTATTTACTTTTATTCATGGTCGACTAGCCGCCTAGCAGCTTTGTATTTCATTTCCAGTTTGCTAACGATACCCAACACCGTATGCTCTCACCTCGCCCACATTGGGATCTTGGAGATCAAAAGGTGAAGGGTTACTATTCTTATTGTTTATCATTTGGAGCTAACGCTAATCAGTGGTGTGTTGTGTTGATAAAATCCAGAAAAAATTAAGGGGGAATATTGCAATGGTATCATAGCCTGTTTTCCTGCCATCGTGTAAACATCAGAGTTACAATTGGCAGATGCCTATAGAAATACAATTTCTGATTTGATTTTCCGATTGAATTATGGCTTCTGATGAAGAAAAAAGTGTGGCAAGGTCACTTTACATTACAGGGAAAAAGCTCAGTGAAGGATTTCAGTCAAGGGAAGATGAAGTGGGTATACTTCATATGTTGGAACAATGTTTGAGCTGGGTGAATCAGTTATTAGGTTTTAGTGATCAGATTGACATGCACAGAAATTAACTCAAAAACTTAACACAAGACACAGCAGATACCCTGGGAAAACCCTCCTCTTGAGGGAGAAAAAACCCAGCCAATAATATCTCTTATGTTATTGAATGAACACAATAATTTGCCTTTACAATGAGCCAATATGAAGGCTAATAACAAGCATCACAAACTGATGCACACACAGAAATATACTGCTCTCTCCAGATGGACTAAACTCAGACTTCAACGATGTTGAACTGCCTTGAAGAGTAACTCGCATATGACAGAAGTGAATGTATAGAACTTGATGTCTTCGAATGAGAGCAAGGAGGAAATATATATACAAAGTGAAGAGGGAGACGCAACCTTTCACAATTATCATGTCGGCCTCAATAAAGAGCAAGTCTTTACAAATTATAAGTCGGCCATCTAGAGAATTTCGCCTTCAAGCATAATCGTAGCCAAAGTAGGATGAGGTCGGCCTCATTAAATGATGATGACTCAAAATTCATGCCACTTATAAATTAAATAGCTCTCAAGCTAATATTTAATTTATTCAAAATAATGTGCTGGAAGAATACGACTGAAGCTGAATATAAACATCAACACTCCCTCTCAGCTAGGGAGGATACTTCCAACTGCACAAGACAAGTCACCTCATCATGATGTCTATCACTATGGCTACAACCATGAGTGAAAAGAAGAATATCACCTCATCGTGATATTAGATATCGCCTTAACACGATATCAACCATAATGGCTACAACCATACTATGGTAAATAAGAATATCACCTCAACGTGATATTGGATATCGCCTCAACACGATATAATGGCTACAACCATACTATGGTAAGTACAAGTGTTCATCACTTGCGTGATGTTGTCATCTCAACATGACTTTCACCATGGCTCTCCCAGAGGGTGAAACACAAGTACAGAATATGTCATGGAGTCACACACATGACATCCACCATGACTCTCTCAGAGGGTGGAAACAAGGACTTTCACCTCAAATCTCAAAGAGAAATGCATTAACAAGGGCTTGCACCTCAAATTCTTCCGTCTCAGAAGAAAAAATGCATTAACAAGGGCTTGCACCTCAAATTCTTCCGTCTCAAAAGAAAATGCATTAACAAGGGATTTCACCTCGAACTTCTCTTGCAGAGAAGAACTCATTAAACAGGCTCACTGATGCTGAGACTCATTCTCAATCAAGGCTGGATTCTCCTCCATACCAAGCGTATCTCGAAAGTACACAAACTTTATCCTGGAGAGAGGCTTGGTGAGAATATCTACTGTCTGCTCATCAGTGCTGATGTACCTTAACTGTACAGCCATTTGTAGTACCATATCTTTAATATAGTGGTACTTGACCTTACCATGCTTGGAAAGCTTTACACAACTCTGATTATCACAATGAATGATGGTAGGCTCCATTGATTGCCCAAATAATCCTGCAAGGAGCTTACGAAGCCACATTGCTTCTCGAGCTTCCATACAAGCTGCAATATACTCTGCCTTAGCTGTACTCAATGCTACAGATGACTGCTTCTTGCTGCACCGGGATATCATAGCAGATCCAACCTGAAGAATATCTCAATCCATATCCAATTGTGCCACGCAAGTATCTTAGGATATGCTTTGCTGCAACAAGATTACCATCTTCTTCAGGCTCAGCAGGCTCCCTCTGAATCTTCAAGCACTTGCATCAACCTTCTGACCTCATCATCCAAGATTGCCTCATCCCAGATCACACTATTCTGAATAGGTTTGCAGAGCTACCAATGTCAAATCCAGATGACAGTCTTTGAACAATTCTAATCTCAGCAGCTGAAGGGATCCTCTAAGGGTTTAACACTTAGCCTTGCAATACAGTAATCTTCAGTTCTTCTCAATGAGTTACAAAACTCCCTCTTGATCCATGCTTCAGAGATTGCAAAGAAGACTTCTGGAAGTGAGCTCCCTCTAGCCACCAACTCAGTCCCATGGCTGCAAGTTGTGACTTCACACTTGATCATTTCTTTGGTTGGCATGACTTCCTCACAAGATGCCTCAAGCTTTTCATCACTAAGCAATCTCTCATCACCTTCTTACTTCTCGATCTAGCCTGGAAGCGATATAGAGAGAGATTACAAACAATTTATAACTATCCAAAGAAATATCAAGGCTAGAATCGTACAAGGTTTACTATGACAAGTTATAACATGAACACTGTTGTACCCAAACCAAAAAAATTTTTGCTTCATCAAGGCATTTTGCATTTAAAAGTATAAATCTTGCTAAAATGATGTAAAACGTAGTTTTGGGCAATATCAAGCGTGGGGTTTTTGTCAATAGTCTGTCAGTCAAAGTCAGTTATATTGGTCAAAACCTGAAGCAGAGACTCAAAATGTAGATTTTCACGATGGAGGAGTATTGTAGACGACATTTCATATTGCAGACGGTCATTTTTATGATCGAAACAGAGTTTTTAAAGATCAAATCATGGAGATTTCTCAGAGGAAAAGCCCAAAAGCGCAAGTATAGCTCAGGGGCGCCCAGTTTTTTTGGAGGTCAAGATCTTGTCTGAAGTGCTCAAGCATCCAGTCAATCTCTTCAGAATCAGCCTGGCTATCCGTCGAGCTATCCAGCGAGGCATTCCGAGACTCACA
>VDFB02365332.1:20754-72918 GCA_007258455.2 Sequoia sempervirens
CTTTATGTCTTGTCAATCTTTTATCATTTCAATCAAGTGTTATGCCACATAGGGTTTCGTGAGATTGTGATGATAAAATCGTTTCGTGAAGTCTTTACTACTTTCAATCAAGTGTTATGCCACATAGGGTTCCATAAGATTGGCGTGGTAAATTCCTCCCATAGTTAGATCTGTTTTGCATATTTACCATTGAGATCAATTGTTATGCCACATAGGGTTCCAAGAGATTGAGATGATAAATCTGCTTTATGTAAATTTACCATTGTGATCAATCGTTATGCCACATAGGGTTTCGAGAAATTGCAGTGATAAATCTGTTCTGTGAATCTTTATCATTATAATTGAAGGTTATGCCACATAGGGTTTAGTGAGATTGTGATGATAAAGGCTGTTTTGTGAAGACTTTGCTATTTCAATCAAGTGTTATGCCACATAGGGTTTCATAAGATTGTCATGGTATATTCTTAAATCTGTTTGTGCCCAATAAGCTTGTTTAGATTGAGATGATAGTTGCGCCACCTTGCCTTCAAGTAGAGAATCTAAACACGTTTATCGTCTATAATCATCCCTGCTCCATTTCCTCATGCTCTGTTTTCTTGAGCTGGATGGATTAAAGTAGTTAGCTTAGTTAGTTAATGATACAAACCAGAAAATCATGCCTGCGCGTTCTTGGTTTTCTTAACCTTGTGCCTCTTCGGTGAGAACAAAAAGATAGACTTAGATTACTTTTCTTTTCATGCATTCCAGCACAACGAGGGAGCTTCCCCTCCTAATTTGAAGAGCACTCATTGCGTAGTGTACATAGCTGTCCGTACAAACCTGCACTCCAGAGGTGTTAGATTTTACGCCAACAAACACATAAGAGTGTTATGAACAATACTAAAACATGAATAAGTAAATCAGCCTATAAAAGAAATATATCAAAGAGACTTATCTTTACTGATTCTGATATATCTTCCTTCTGTCTTTACTGTTCTTGGAAGTGCTACTCTTAGCACAACAAGAGACAATCTGCTCAACACAAAATTCTTAGCTACATTATGCAGCCAGAATGTAGAACCAGACCTCTCAAGAAATCAAGGCTCTACCACAGTCCATGCATATAGAGAGTGATAACGATGTGGTCAACCAATCACAATCATCATTGTAGTTCTCCTTTTATTTTAGTGTCACACTCAGAAGTCTTCACAACCAACATGAAAAGACTCGCAATGAATAAATTGAAATCTTCAACGAATTTTTGTACTAGTGAACACAATTCAAGAGAAATCACTATCTCTCTTTACAAGATCAAATAAATGATATAACTCAGCAACCAAAGAATACTTATCTCTTTAAATATTATGAAGGATGCAAATACTGGATACACAACCTATACGGCTTGACCACAGGCCCTTTCCAAGGTTAAATTTGAACATGGTCTTTGACCGTTCAAATTTATGATGCACTCTATTTCTAGTTGCTTGTCCACCAAATGCAACACGCTTACTAGAAACACTTAAGAGATGGATAAGATCAATGCTTAGTAAGCTTTATCAAATCTGCACAACTCAGCAACCTGAGTTTCACATAAGAAATATAAACAACAGCAAAAACGAATACTTATCTTGTTATTTGATTGCAGCCATTTTGCAACTTGATCACGCAGCTCGACCTGTCAACAGTTGAGCTCTTAACTGCAAGGTCGTAGAGATCATTGATGTCCATCATGACTGCAAGGACTTATATTGTTCTCCAAATTGAGCCAAACCACGCCAGCACTAAACTCTGCTGATAATCCCGAATTTGCCAAATAAACATGTTCTTCATTTACGGACATGAAGCAAACACCCAGGCAGCACCACACTTCTCAGAAATATATGCATACTTCCAAACCTCCAATAATAATATGTTTGAAAATAAGCCTTACTCCAAGGCGTCAACATCTTGAATATTGACCAACTAGACGGCAACCGATATATAATGATGCCACGTGCAATTAGAGAATGATGATATCGAAATCAAGCTCCACCCTTTCAGTGGTGTCGCACATAATCAAAAAAACTCCTGAAGACTCTGCACACGGAGCTTGGAAGATAAGATCGCCTACTCCCTTGGTCACACCACTCGGCTCAATTAGAATCGACTGTAGTTGTGAATAGGCATGATGAAGTGATGTGTGAACACCATGCTTCGCTCCATGCTCTTGTCGCGATCTAGAGGGTAGTCACTTGTCTTTATGTGCGCGGTTGGCTCTGCAGATGATGATGGCGAACTCCCATCCAGACGCAGGTCAGAGGATACTCAACTCAGGTCCCGAAGCCTTCAATCGTGTGCCCCTGAGACATCTCAAAATAATAACAATTAGTGGCCGATCCACACTAATATACTTTCGAGATTACCATACTCTGGCGGATGGCATGTTTCCAGAATCATCATGAATGCCCACCATTTAAGGTAGACACCAACCGAAGATTAAATTATTCCCGATATTCCTTCAACCAGACGAACACCAAAACTTCATGAGAAGGATAAATAGAGATAGGCGTCCACAAATGAAATGCCAGACAAGACAATGATATCTCATATATCCGCTTGAAAGATCTGGGCATACGAAGAAGAAGGTCCTTCCCTGGAGACTGAAGATGCAATTCTTAGTTCAATCTAATCGAGACTTTCCTTAACCTGCTCTGATACCATATTAGGTTTTAGTGATCAGATTGACATGCACAGAAATTAACTCAAAAACTTAACACAAGACACAGCAGATACCCTGGGAAAACCCTCCTCTTGAGGGAGAAAAAACCCAGCCAATAATATCTCTTATGTTATTGAATGAACACAATAATGTTTGCCTTTACAATGAGCCAATATGAAGGCTAATAACAAGCATCACAAACTGATGCACACACAGAAATATACTGCTCTCTCCAGATGGACTAAACTTAGACTTCAACGATGCTGAACTGCCTTGAAGAGTAACTCGCATATGACAGAAGTGAATGTATAGAACTTGATGTCTTCGAATGAGAGCAAGGAGGAAATATATATACAAAGTGAAGAGGGAGACGCAACCTTTCACAATTATCATGTCGGCCTTAATAAAGAGCAAGTCTTTACAAATTATAAGTCGGCCATCTAGAGAATTTCGCCTTCAAGCATAATCGTAGCCAAAGTAGGATGAGGTCGGCCTCATTAAATGATGATGACTCAAAATTCGTGCCACTTATAAATTAAATAGCTCTCAAGCTAATATTTAATTTATTCAAAATAATGTGCTGGAAGAATACGACTGAAGCTGAATATAAACATCAACATCAGTCACCCTTTGAAATGATGAAGAAGGTCACCCTTTGAAATGATGAAGAAGGCATTATCAGTTGTAGTGACCTCTATGAAACATCCCTATAGGTTGAGGCATCCAGATGAAGAAATCAATCTATCGGTTACTTCATGCCTCAATGAAGTGATGAGAATCCTGGCACCCCTGGTGCCCTATGATGATGATACTATAAAGAAGGTTCTGCACATGATTGTAGAAAGCTTTCAAGATCTTGATGAAACTGATAGCAGTCAGTACTCCAAAAGAGTTGCTATATTGAAGGAATTCTCAGATCTCAAAACAAGTATATTGCTGATAGATTTGGGTTTGCAAGATCGAATATATTATTTGTTCCATTACCTCTTCGTTTCAACTTGGAGTGAACAAGAGGAGGATGTAGTTGCAGCCATGAGAAACATTTTAGTTTTAACTGTCAATGAAATGGATGACATTCCTAAACCCATTCTATCTTTCCTACTAAACGTTTATGAACAAGAAGGAAAGGATTCTTCTACTACTGGTAAGTTGATCAAAGATTTGTTCAATCAGTGTGAGGGGAAGTTGAAGCCTCACTTGAAAAAGACGGTAGACTCTAATGCTGATGACATGAATAAAATTTTGTTTCTCAATGATTCTATGGCGAATTCCCAGGATGTAACTTTAGATATGCATTTGTCTACACATACTAAGGATGAGTGCAATGAGGCAACATCAATTTTGGTTACACATGAAGAATTTTTGACAAGCAACCAAGAAGATCTCTTTGGTATGCATGAGACTACTAATGATAAGATCAGAAATATACCTACGTATGATGGGATCATTTAAGGCAAAAATGATAGAGTTTTCCAAACAACTAACATTGATGATTTTTTACTTCATTTCAATGATGATGACATGGGTGGTCTTGGGTTTGATTATCAAACTAAGCCCTTGGAGAAGGATACTTATGTTATCAGTTTTAGTGAGTTGGGAAGTGACTTATTCAAAGAGTCAACACCCCAAGAGGAGTACGAAGAGCACCTTCTTTTTGAACAATATAATCAGTCCTTCAACATTTGGGATCTGGGTGTGAAGGCACCTAAGGACATCAAGGAACCCGTGTGGGATGAATTTCCCTTTGATCCTGATAAAGATCAAAATTTTGATTTCAATGCAAGCTATAAAAAGGCCATTGGAGGAGAAGATGTCTTTGACAAAGAAGCTTGCATGGAAAAGCCCTTATAATGACTCATTGATCAAGTTGGGGGCTGCCTTAACAGGTGATCAAGGAGACAATGAAGGGGAAATAGAGCTAGTAGACCATAGGGCCCTTGCTGATGAAAAGTTTAAAGAGGTTCTCAAATCCAAATCAGATTTACCTCTTCATAAAGTTGATTGTAAACAAAGGCTTGAAGAATTTGTAGAATCTAATCCTCTTCATGATCTTGTACATCTTCAATTGGTGGGTGGTGGAAGACTAGAGTCTTGGAGCAACTATGAGGGCAGCGAAGACAAGAAACAACATTCTGATTTTGAAATGCAGCCTATCAGCAGTTCACCATCCTTGCACATTAATGAGTGGAAAGGTCAATTCATGATATCCATTGAAGATGAAGTGCAAATCCTATTCAGAGTTGATCGCACACATAGTTTGATTGAAGAGAGACAAGTAGGAGTTAGGGGTGGAGTCATCCTCTTTAATTTGCAATTCATCAAAGACTCCTTGGAAATTATGAAATCAAAATATCTATGCTGGATTCAAATAGAGATTATGCATTCAAATTTGTAAAGAAGGCAATTGATGCAATTCAAGGAAGTGAAAGGTTGATGAGTTTACTCTTTAGCTTGAATCAACGAAGAACGTGTTCGAGAATGCTCAGTTGGCTCTAACAAAGACAGGAGACCAGCTAGATGATTTCAATCATCTCAGAGAGAAAGAGAATGAAATAAGAGCTGAAGAGATCAAGCAAGTAATTGTTAAGCTTGATTATCTTCAAGAGGAGTTTGATTTGAAGGGTTTCCCTAAGAAATCAAAGGATGCAAGTGTATGCATAAGAGGTATAGAGGTTGGTTTCCATATGGGAAGTGTTGATTTATAATGACTTCCACATCTTTGACACCAAGGTGTTGTTCAGGCATGGTTTGGTAGCTGGTGATGGTTTAATTATGACAGCAAGGAGCATAGATTTCAGTCTTGTTATTCATGAAGTACCAAAACATGGTGATTACATGCTTGACAGTTTATTTTTTGGGTTGAGTGTTGCTTCAGCTCACACTAATCCTTTCTTGGGATTGGATTTGAAGACAATGATTGTCCCATGTACCCTTGTTGAAGCTTTCTTGGTTTGGTTTCAAAGGTTCATTAGAAAGGACATCAGTTTCTCAAGTATGAAATTGCTTCTTATCAACATTTGAGAGCGTTGAGAAGTTTTCCGGGAGTGTTGGAGATCATTTTCGGTTGGGTATCTGTTGTGACCTTTTCACACATCGCCCCATTACAAATGGGGACCCCCAGTAGTTTGCTAGTTTTTAGGGTTTTGCCTCCGTGCAACGGTTTCATGAGGTCTTTGCTTTGAGAGTTTCGGGTCAGTCTTTTGAGAGTCATCCGAGCCAAGTTGATAATCCATGCCTGAATCAGTGCATAAACGTTATGGAAGGGCTCAGAAGGTCCGAGAGACGAGGATCGCCTGTGCTTTGGGCCAATTCTGACACTTCCTACTTTTAAGGGAATCTACTTTTTTGCTTTTTGCTTTTTTCATTTTTGGCATTTTTGGACCAGTCTGGGTTCCCTATTTTTTAGGGATTTTGCTTTTTCTATTTTTAGAAAGCCAGCCCTGGTCAACAAGTCAATGTTTCCATTTTTAGAATGAAAATCAGCCAAAATCATTGAAAAATCAAAGTAAAAATCGAAAAATCAAGCAAAAATCAGGAAAAGCATGGAAAAGAAAGGGAAAAATCTGGAAAAATCAGTTGAAAATCATGAGAAAATCACCAAAAAAATCAACCCAAAGGCATGAAATTCATGGAGAAATGTGCCCAAGTCTGGAGGAGTCCGCCATTGCCATAGGAAAAGATGGCAAGGCATTAAGGAAGTCTTCCCAGCCTTGAGAGGAGAATGGCAAAGCCTCTTTGAAGTCCGCCCCACCATGGAAAGGAGTTGGTAAAATCTGCCTAGCCTAGGAGAGGAGAGAAAATTCAAAATTTGTCTAAGTATGGAGGCCTAAGAGGGAAAATTGAAAATTTTGGCTAAGTATTTGATGCTTTGGAAGGAGAAAATGCGAATTTTGGCTAAGTATGGGAAGAAAGGGAAATGTCAAGACACCTCCAAAGTCTGCCATGCCTTGAGAGAAGAATGACAAGGAGTTGGTAAAGTCCGCCCAGCCTAGAGCAAGGAAAAATTCGAAATTTGGCTAAGTTTGGATGCATGAGAAGAGATAAAATCGAAAAAGACTAAGTATTTGAAGGAGAAAAATTGAAAATTTGCCTAAGTATGGGAAAATTTTATGAAATTGGCTAAATGCATAGAGGAGAATACATATGGCAAAGAGGCAAGAAAGTCCGCCCCTGGCTAAAAAGGATGAAATTTGTCTTCTAAGTATCATGGAAATTTGCCTAGGAAAAACGTCCAAGCACATAATGTGCCTAGAGAAAATCGTCCAAGCAAGAGAAAAATTTGATTTTGGCATGAGAAAATGTGCCCGGCACGATTTGAAGTCCACCATGGCAGAAGAAAATAAGGATTTGGCGTAATATTTGTTGGCAAGATGGCTAGAAAATCCAGCTTGGCTAGACGAAAAATGAAATAACTTGGAAAATAAATATTTAGCCAAGGAAAAAATTAAAATAGCCATGGGTCAAAAAACGAACGGGTTGGAAATAAGTTAAATATTTTAACATTTTAATAATTTATTTCCAACACTTAGAAATATAAAATGCCTCGGACAAAAATAAAATTCACCAGAGATGCGTTGGAAGAAAATAAATTATGCCGGAAAAGGAGAAAATCCATGAGCTTGGAAAAATCGAAGTTAATTTAATTGGACTTTTAATATTTTCCAAAATATTGAAAATAAAAGATAAACATCTAGCAAAAAAATTGAATTTTGGAAAATCAAAGGGATTTGCCTGGATAAGCTCGCCATGGAGTTTTTTCGAAAAAGAATGGAAACTTGCCTGATTGAAGAGGAGAAAAAAAATTGAAATCAAGAGAAAAAGATGCAGTTGCTAAAACAAATCGAATTCTTCAGCATTATAATGAGTTTCAGTAACTTATTTTTCATAGACTCAGCTGAAGAGAGGTTAATCTCTCGAAATTGTAAGAAAGTTGAGACATGATCAATTCTTTTGCAAGCAAGGTCGATTTTCTCAAAGGAAGGAATATTTTTTATTGCTGAAGAAGTAATTTTTTCAAAGAAGTGAAGAATTTCTTGGCTGAAAGTCGAACTTCTCAGCAAGACTGGCACACTTTGTCATTTGATTTTTGATTCAATTCTCGAAATTTGAATCTGATTCGCAGCCAGAAGATTTTTCTTGAGGTTTGGAGTTTGGTTGGCTAAATTCATGAATTCTCCTTATGTCTTTTTCATTCTGGCTAAATTTCAATCAAATTTGTTTACTTTCAGCTTGCTTTTTCGCAGAAACTTAATATTTTAATAAGTTGAAAGTAAAATTTTCGAATAAAAGGCATAGGAATGAATTATATTTTAAAGTCTCCGTATTAATGTTTATATTTTTACTGCAGGTTAATGACCACAGCAGGAGAACCATCAAAGAAGGTGTCAATGAAGTTCGCTAGTAAAGGGGTTCAGCGAGAGTCAAAGATAAATTCCAAATGGAAAAATGTTGCAGACACTGATTTGGGACATGTAGACTTCGTGGAGTTCAAAAAGAGAGTATATGGACATGTTGGATTACCGACACCGATTGCGAAACAGATGGTGAGGAATGGAATTTTCCAAGCAGCTGGATTCCTGCCTGCAATAGAGTATGCCGAGTTGATGGTAGAATGTGCCACCCATTACAATGCTCAGGAAAGACAAATTGTTGCACTTGACAAAAGGATTTTGGCTCACCTTGGCGAAGTGGCAATACAGGAGGCATTCAGCATCCCAACACATCACCGGACCGTCTACAAAACCAAGGAGGATGCCAAGAGATTGTATGATAGCCAGTTTGAATTGTGCGCCACAAATGTTAATAAGTCATGGCTGGAGAAGCCTAGACAATCCACAAAGAAGATGCCTAAGAAGCCGCGCTGGACAAATTTTAAAGAGGATTATGGAGATATCATTCTGATGTTGAATAGGATAGCCGACAATCTGCAAGGTGCATATTTTGAGACGTGGATGTATTATTTTATAGATGAAATCACTTCCAGCGTGAAGATGTTCAACTAGTCCCGAATGATAAGCGACAATCTTCACGAGCAGCTGACCAATTTGGAAAAGACCAAGTCTTTTCATATGAGCTCGTGCATTGTCTATTTGTTGGCCAGAACAAACAGATACTCAGGACTGATTTGTAAAGGCAAAGTTAGCAATGGGGAGAATGAACTCAAGTCTTATGACTGCTACCTGCAACTTCAACTCAGGGAGAAATCTCATTTCAGGCGGGTGCACAATGCTTTCCTAATGTATATCACAAGAATACTTCAAGGAGGAACGCACCAGAGGCTGAGTCATGAAGCCAAGAGCTTGATCAGTAGATATAGATCCTAGTTTATCCAGTTTCCCAAATTTACGTATGTTAGGATCAAGGGATTCACTGGAAATCCTTACAAGCTGCCTATCTATCCAACAAATTGAATGATTTTTTCTTGAAGTCCTGAGACAGCTGGAAGATTATCAGAACATCCAGAGGCCAAGAAAGAAGGCGGCTGTTACTTTCCCATTCTTTATTGGGAATATGTTACAGTCCTTTCTGTCAGCACAAGCAGCCGAGAGCGCCAGGCTAGAAATTCAATGGTACCCATTCACAGCTTATCGGTCTAGGGCCAATTTTGACCCGCATCATCACATTCGGACCGTGGATGGGAGGAGATACAAACACATAGTAGATTTGGAGGACTTCTGGGCGAACGCCACTAATGAGTATGAAGTCAGAAAGAGGTTATGGTCTAGAGTGCCACTGGATTTGATAAGAGCAATTGAACTTTGCCGAGTGCCCGATCAGTTGCAAGACGATGGAAATTATGTCCAACCGAGTTTCGATGGGAGCCGACCTCTTCCTTCCATGAAGTGGTCAGAGCCCAAGCATTCAGACTTGGCTACATTGATGAGACCAGTGATTAAGTATTCTCAGTGGTGGGTCGACCATCAGGTCCAGGAGTTGAGGTAGACAAGAATAACGCTCACGTATGATTTGCTAAGCGAGACAGAGTCATACTCCTCCAATGCCAGCGCATCCCACAATGATGATTTGGTTGATATTGCTGAGAAGAGGAAAGAAGTGATTGCAAACATTGAGCCTATCTAGAAAAGACAGAAGAGGGAGCCATCTTGTTCTGCAGCATCTAGAAATATTGATGAGCTGGTGGCTACCGCAGATGAATCCTTGGTTGAGATGATGAGACCTTCTGCAGTTCAGGAAAAGAACAATGAGCCAATCCAGTTGGATGATGATGAGCCCCCATCTCCTACGGGCACAGAAGTACTGGGTTCAGATAATGAAATGGAAGTCCGAAATGATGATTTCAAAGAGGGAATGATTTTCGCCCTCAAAGGAGTCTTGGCTATTCCAAATGAAGGGAACATTCAGGAGGAGGATAGTATCGAGCAGCCTACCATTCCGGATTGGCTGAAGAAGAGGATGAAAATTTAGGCACTAGTTGAGGTCGAAGAAGAAGATGATACTGCAGATTTCTTGGCAAGGTTGGAACAAGTTGCTATTCAGAAACCTGCCAAGAAGTTTTCCACAATTTAGAGGCACGAAGCCGGCAGCCGTTCCATACAAATCGCAGTACCAACAATTGATAAAGCACAAGATGAGATCACTCCCCAGGAATACGCCATAACTACTATAGACCTTGGCCCAACAACAAAAGGCCAGGAGGTGGAAGAACTGGATAACTCCGTCTCAACTATCAAGGCGAGATTGGAAAAGGAAGTGGCGAAAAAGTAAGAGTACAAAAGGGAGGTTGAGCGCCTGAAGGAGTATATACGACATGTGACCCAACCACTCAATCAAGGAGATGCAGTAGCTCCTCCACTTCTCAATTCCTCGCAAGAGATGGCCAAGGATGTGGAAGAAGGGATGGTCACAGCCAAGGAGGCCGAGGAATGGATGGCAAGCAAGGGCACGGAAGCAGCTTCGTTCATGGGGAGATTGACACTTGCTTATGGACAGACTTCTTTCCTTTCCAGATTGGCTGATATGGCGAAAACTTGGGACAACCTCCCAGATATTCAGGAGAGGCTCATTCCATGCCTCAAAATACTAAGGGGCGTTCCAAAGGAAGAATTGGTTGAGGGAAAGGTGATTGCTGCAGGAGCGGCTTATGATTTTCATCATTGGTTTTGGGCAATGACAATATGGAACGAGGTTCTGGAGAAGGCAAAGGAAGATGGGCTCAGAGTTGAGGAGCAAGTTAAAGAAATCCGAAGGAAGATTTATATGATAGCTGCAGATGTGTTTGACAGAGAGATTGTCCGGGAAAATGACATGCAGCTGGAAAGGTTGAAGCATAAGGTTCAGGAAGTTTTCTTCTCTACTACTGGACCAATTCTGAGGCAGGATTTCACAAATTGGCGAACCTCTTGTCCATTCGAGATGATTTTGTGAGATAGGAAACGGATTGGGAGAACACCTTCGCCAGATGTGCTGAGGATTTGGACGCGCTTGAATTCAGGATAAGCATGCTACCGCCAGTCACGATGGAGGAAGTCATCACGATTGTGTCCAGATTCGTCGAGCACAATGTTGCCCAGGAGGATAGAGACGCCTTCCCTTGAAGATAGCTCCAACCGCCACCTCACTACTTGTTTACTGGGTGTTCACTGATGTTATTTTGGGCAACCCTAATTAGGGTTGGGTTGTATTAATCTTGGCCATTGATGTTGTTTTAATCTTGGCCTTTCATTTGATTCTGAAAACTCTATTTAAACTTGTGATCTCTCACTTTCATTTGTGTGGAGACAGTGTATGAAATTGTTGCATTAGACTATTTTCGATAATAAAAGCTCTTATGCATGATTTGCTTTGAACCACTTTTATTGTCAAGTAGTGAGCAAGGTTGCATAACTTCTTCTACCATAGATAAGAATTAGATTACAATTAAGTAGAAATTGCTTTGAATGTTTGTTAAGTGAATGCAAGATTGATCATATAGATTAAATGGTGACATATTGCTCATACTTTCTTCGGATGGATGATTTTCATTCGATGCGTAAAGTTAGCCTAAGCTTGTGATTGTGGATGCTTAACTTCGGTCTTATTCGAGGCTTGAAAATTATAATCACACCCTTTGAAGATTGCACCCACTTTGCGTAGTTGTCCCAGGGAGGCGAAACAAAGCGTGGTTATTCATTTCATCTAATCTTTACGGTCTCTTGAATTCCTAGGCGTAGAATAGATTCTTTGAACCCTTATCTTTTTGCACCGTTTTTTTGAGATCCAAACTGAAAGTTTCAATAGAAGAAGCCTTTAATGATAAATCCGTCTAAGTCCCAAACTTGTGAGGAATCCTTTAACGTAAGTCCCTTTGTGTATTACCAGCAAATCACAACGCCCATTGAGCTTATCCACATGTCATGACCTGACGAAAGAAACCTTGGAGTCGCCATATGATCTTCTCGCAATCTTAGCATACGCAGTGACTTTGTTCAAGAGAGGATAGAGTGTCTTTGAACATTTTATTCTGTGTGTTCGATGGATGATAAAACGTACTCCAACATTATCCATGTTTGGAATTTTCAACATGTTTTGATGAAGATTATTATATGTGAAAAGAAGGTATGTTGGAGTGATAAGCGTCAAAATTTATGTTCTATGGGTGCTGCTACCTTCTTTATCAGCCATTTGATGATTATTTATGATCATCAATTGGTGGTTAAAAGAGGAAATTGGAGCAAAGAATGGTTTTTTATTGTGATGGAGTTATTAGAGTGGGTGTTTCCAGCTTTGAATATGAGCAGATTGGTCAAAATGAATGAGGATTTTCACTATTGCAGCAGCTGTTCATTTCCTAGCATGTTGATTTCTCTTAAATCAGATGTTGAGTCATTCATTTTAGACTTGGTGGGCAGCTGGTATACTCATTTTTTCACTTCACAATCTCTTTCTAGAGATGATTTTTGGCCTCAAATGGGAGAAATGGTGGTTTGGACAGATCAGAATCAACTTTTGGATAGAGTTCGAGCTCTTTCCATTGGTTACTCATGCACATTCTCTTGTACTTATGTTTGGGTCAAAGAACCTTGGGCAGATTTGGTTCATCATTCTGAGACTATTGGAGAGAGACTTCTAAAAGATTTCAAGTGTCTTCTTGAATATGTCAGTATTTTTCAGAGAAGGCATTGTACATCCTTGAAAAGTTTTGAGGATGAGGCTGTTGTGTTTATGCAAAGAGTTGCTTCCTTCTTTGCAAATAGCCTTGATGGAGTCACTTTTGCAGTTGTGACTTTGTTCGATCCTTCGAGGAGTTCTGTTGATGAGAATATTTTTGAATTACTTAGATCATTCTTCCTTGTGCCCAGAATGATGATAATCATTGGCATTGATGATATTAACTCCTAAGAGACTTTGGGTGTGAGATGCTGCAATGATTTTATTTCAGTTCCTCCTGGTCTTTCAGTTTAAGTCACATATTTGGTAACCTTTTGGGGTTACAAAGGAGGATAGTGCAGTTTTGGAATATTGGTTATGTTTGTGTGATCGGCGTGGTGCAGCATCAGCATGGAGGGTCTTTTCATAGATGAACTTGGGACCCTGGGATCCTACTTGGCATAGTATGGATCAAACTGTTTTTTTGGAGTGTGGTGGCATTGCTTGAGGACAAGCAATTTTGGGAAGGGCGAACTATAATGTCCCCAATTTAGCCCTACACTCTTCAATGGGATTTAACCTATTTCCAAAAACCCGTAGGCTAATCAGAAGTGCAAATTAGGGTTTCATATTTACAGGAGGTTTCAGTTGACCTTTACAAGGCTTGCATGCAAGAATTTGGCAATGAGCTTTTTGGAGCTTTCTAGGTTTTTGGAAAGCTTCAGGATGAGGTAACATGTATTTCACAAAAATGACATGCATTCCTATCTGGTACCTTGCATGCAAGAAAGGTTTATGGGTTTTTCTGATTTTCAGAGATCTCCAAGGGGGTGTAACATGCATCTGATTCTGTCAACCTTTCCAGGCACTTACTATTTTTAGTAAGTCATCATTACTGCTAAGTTGTGTTGTGACCTTTTTCACACATCGCCCCATTGCAAATGGGGACCCCCTAATTTTTACTTTGTTCTGAACTTTTGGCTTGATTTTAGTTTGTTTTGTCATTGTCTCTCTTTTCTACTGTCTGTCTTTCCGGGATTGTGCCCGTCATTGAGCTTGAATTGAAGTTTTGGCCAAGTCTGAGAATTAGGGTTTTGAACTCTCCAGCCGATTTAAAATCAAATGAAGTAATCAAGTTGAAATCTAACCTTGGCATTGCTGTTAGTATACTTCCAGCAAGCTTCCACTGAAATTTCATCAGATTCTGGCAACTTACTATTTTTAGTAAGTGTGTAATTTCGGGCATTCCGCCAGCATTTTTGAGGTTTTAAAAGTCACACTGCATTCAGAACACATCAAGTTACTCGTGTGCAAAATTTGAGCTGAAACAGACCACTTACTATTTTTAGCGGTTCAGCTCCCAGAGCAAATTTCAAAACTTAGATGCAGAGTTTTTCAACGCATGTCTGCATATTCCTTCTGGGTTTTCAAAGACCTTCGCGACAGTATAACATGCAGAATGAGATGACAACTTTCAAAGTTCGGCCTTCAGAGGCTATTTTTAGGGTTTGCATGTCAGGGTTTTCTTTGCATGTCTGCATATTCCTTATGGGTTTTTCGAGAGCTACGCGGTGATGTGACATGCAAACGAAGATGGTCACTCATTTGGGAACTTACTATTTTTAGCAGATGCATCCCGGCAGCCGCTTCCCAGCACTTCAGAATCACGAACTAATCGCAATGCGACAGAAACGAGAACAAACGGAGATCATTTGATATGCATGCAGAACAAATTAGGGTTTCCAGCTTCGGGACCCAAAAAGAGGGGTAAAAAGTCAGAATTTTCGAAAACCGATGTATACCACCGCGATCAACATCCTTCAAGCTATCTGCTGGTAAAATTTGAAGTCAAACGGAGCACTTACTATTTATAGTAAGTCATTTCAGAAACTGGCTAAAAATAGAAAGTCAGCAACAGGGGCCAGTGTCAACAGGCAGGTCACGTGGTGAGGAGCACGTCATTCGAATTTCAAATCAAATGGAGTTGTGGAGGTATCAGAAACAAGCAGTTACTATAAATAACAAACCACCTTCAGAAATGGGCTAAAAATAGCAGGCCAGCTCAGAGTAGTAGTAGGAACAGGTTAACAAGGTCATGAAAGTCCAGTGTTCAAAATTTCAAATCAATCTGAGCTCCAGAAGAGGGAAAATCAAAGAGCTTACTATTTATAGTAAGCTGTGAGCTGACTGATGAAGATGGGAAAAACGCCTAAGTGTTGAAAATATCCTTCACCACCCCTAAAATGCGCCAAAGGAAGAAGAAGCTGGCAGTGGCTTAAAAAAATTCCAAGTTTGGAGTCAAATCCTACAGCTACCTCCAAATGCGCCCTCAAGGATGAAGAGACATAAAAATTTTCTAAGTCTGAAAGATATCCTCCAGCACAGGTGAAATGCGCCCACTCTAGCATGAGACAAGAGAAAAAATTTCAAAGGCGTTGGAAGAAGTTCCATCCTCCTGCCTATCCAAAATGTGCCCACCTTGAGAGTTTGAATGTTAAAAAAATTTCTAAGGCAAGATATCCTCCACCCCCCCCCCTAAATGCGCCCATCCTGCACATATGCTCAAATGCGCCCAAAAGGAAAGAAGTCAAAGGAGTCAACAAAGTTCGTCCCGCAGCCTATGCAAAATGCGCCCAAAAGAGGGCATGTAAGGACAAAAACAAAGAAGTTGAAGAGTCACATGCTAGGCGTTGGAAGTTTCATCCACCACATATGCCAAAATGCGCCCAAGGATAGCTAGTCAACAAGTCAACAACTTTCATCCTCCTCCTAGGCTCAAATGCGCCCAAAAGAGGGCATGTAAAGACAAAATGAGGGAGATGAAAGGTCACAAGAAGGCGTGGTAAACATTAATCCTCCACACATGCTAATATGCGCCCAAGTTGAAGTGGGTAAAGGGTGAATAAAATACAAGGCGTGGTGAAAACAAGTTGATGCTAGAAAATATTGCCAAGGCGTGTGAAGTGAAGTATGCTAGGCGTGATGTTATCCTTCCTCAAGTGTGATATGCGCCCAAGTGTGTAAGGTGGAGATTTGAACAAAAATATTGCTAGGCGTTGAAGAGGATGGAAGTAAAATATGTTAAGTATGATGTGCTTGCAGGAAGATTTTTCTAAGTGAAGTTGAATAAAAAATTTTCTCACAGGCAAAATTTAAAATGCAAAATGATTCAAAAAAAAAAAATTCTCTAAGGCAAATATTTTCTTCCTTAAGAAAATACGCCTAGACATGAAGGAGATGAATAATTTTCCTGAACATGGATGGATTTGCCAGTGATGAAGTCAGAAGATGATGACAATGCAGGATGAATTTTAAAAAAAAAAAAAAAATTTCTCAAGTCAGAGCAACAGGATGTTCACAGATGTGAAGAACGAGATTAAATTTGTTAAAAAATTATTTTTTCCAAGGTTCAAAATTGAAGAAAATTAAATGAACCCGTTCGTTGTATACCCATGAATTTGACAAATTCTGAAGAAAATTTTCTTCTGGGTATTGAAGATCTCCGATGAGAAGTTGATTTTAAAGTCTTCCATGCTTCGCTGCAGCCTTCAGGATGAAGATTTTTGATGGACACCAGGTTGATGAATCTTCTAAGGAAAGTTGGAGAAATTTTCTAAGGCAAGGAAAGAAATGTTTGTGAAGATAAAATGCCTCGACGGATGAATTTGAACTTGGGCACCTAGGTAATTTTTGATCAAATTTTTGATGAAAGCATTTTTCTCGAGCCTGAGTCGGATGAAATATCAGAGTGAAGTACGCCGAGCAAAATGCAAGATAGGTTGAAAATTTGGCTAAGGTTGAAATATTCCGAGCCAAATTTTTTCAATTTTCAAATTACAATCAAAAATGCAACACACCCGTTAGGGTTAGATAAATCAACCAACAGTTACAATATAACTCTTTGCCAAGAATGCGCACTCAATCTCAACAAGAGAGAGGCTGTCATATGGCAAGAGGATCGTCAGTACATTAATCAGAACTGCAACTGGAAGTAACTTTAACCAAGAATGGCGCCAAGTGATGGCGAGCATATGGTCAGAGGGTCTTAATTGAAATGCTTATACAAAAACTCTAACCAAGAATGCGCCGGCGAACGACGAGCATGTGGTCAGAGGATCCCTACCATCTAATATACTGAAAGCAAACTCAACACCAAGTATGTGCTACCCAATTCCAGAATGGAAATGAGGCGACCATATGGCGGAGCAATTACATGAAATACAATACTGGAAATGGAGCTCAACGCCAAGTATGTGCACTCCTATCCAAGATGAATAGGCGCTATCATATGACGAAGCAACTAAAAGTAAATGCAATAGACTGAGCAAGGATCAGTCTCTTCCACGAAATGTGGGAAATATAATAAAGAGCTTACAAATGTGAATATTGGCTGGTTAGTACTACTAACAGCCTTACAATATAATATATCTCCTACAAGCACGATGGATTATAGTGATAATCAAACTGCTGAAATGTAGAGCTACTCCTGAATAATTAATATGACTAAGATAAACAATCCCAGCCCTATTAATAATTTTACTAAGTCTGATATGACAGATCTGCAGTTAAAATGGTAAAATCAGCAACTCCAGAACTCACTTAAATGCTCATACCTCTCTCAATACTCAATCATTTAACTTGAAATTAGTTGCAAAACATTCTAATGATGATGACAATGAAGATGGATCACAAAAACTTCTCACAAAGACCCCTATTTATTTTGCACGACTTCCAAAGCACTTACGAAGTGAAATTGCCTGCAAGCAAGGGCGATTTACTTTAGATAATTCATAGACTTCAAATAAAATTCTGGAAACTTGCACATATGGTCGCCCTACATAGGAAAATAGATTGGAACAGTACCCAGAACAATATTATTTCTGTTTCTTGAGTTGTGAGTAAAAACAACCTACAGCCATACAAACCAGCAACTCTAAAATTGACAGAAAATACAATAACTCAACTACGGAATGTGAGAAGAACCAACTACAATGAAAGGAAACCAACTACAACTAAACCTCTCAACTAGTTGTTGTCTTTCAAGCAAGAAGTCGAGCCAAGGCTAGGAGGCATTCATTCCTCGAAGCAATCCCAAAGCCAATCCGGCAGCATAACTTTGCAAATTCATCAGATGCCAAAATGAGGACCCAAAGCTCCCTTTTATAATTTTGAGAGGACCCTCCAGAAGCTTCCAGAAGGTGCGCCCTAACTTCAAGATGTTTTTAGGGTTTTTGACTTGACCCATTCTTCCTTCAAAATGGCGTCCTTTTTCATGAAGGCAATTTTTCTTTAATTTAAAATTATCATTTCTCCAAAAGTTGGCGTCCCTTTTCCTCTTGAGCAATATTTGGCTTTTAGAAATATTAAAATATTTCCTCCATGTGAAAATACCCTTCAATGTCCCCCTTTTAAAACAATATTAATTCATGATGCTAGAACAAGGAATTATAATGTTAAATTATAACATTATAATATAAAATATCTTATATCACCATGGAAACGCATCAGAAGCCAAATTCAACCATACCGTCTGAACTGACTGCCAAAGTGGAGCCAACTGATTAGGAGTCAACAAGTCAACTGCTAAAAATAGAATTTACTAAAAATAGTAAATTCATGTAATTGCTCAGAATGTCGAACTGAAACCACCAATGCGAAGCTCTCAGAAAACCCAGAAGGAATCCGCAATCCAAGTTCAACAATTCCAAAAGAAGACTCCGCAAAAAGACGAAAACATCCTCCAAGAAGTTTGGAAACCCTGATTCGAGCTTCTGCTTAGCCTATGAGTTTCCAGAAATAGGCTAAATCCAAATGAAGAGTGTAGGGCTAAATTGGGGACATTACAAAGGCATGAAGAATTTGAACGCGAAGTTGACTGGTGAAGACGATGAACCCTTGGAAGTTAAAGCGTGAAAATCAGGTAAGTAAGTTGAATTTATATTATGAGATGCTTTGATGCTCTTCCCCTTGCTTGTTTTGCAGGAGGAATGTCGAGACCAAACGATGGTGACTTAAAGTGATGAAGCAAGTAATTCAAGATGACATTTCAACCTCAAAGGAAGAAAAGTTGCAAGAAAATGGCTAAGTGTTGAGACTTAGTGACAGAGAAGAAACGTTTTCAAAACTCAAGATGGAGAAAAGAATGGAAGCTCGAGCAAAGTTGAAGAACAACGCCAAGAAGAAGATCGAGAACAGTGTGAACGCGTCTACAAACGGGAATCTTCTAGAAGGATGATGGACATTAATGGCTCATTTATTACCCCACTCCTCTTGGTGGCGGTTTTAGGGTGAATCTTGTTTAGGGCTGAGGTGGCACGATCACGGGCCATCCAGAGATTAATCTGGCCGTCCAGTTGGACTTGGCCAGCTATATAAAGGGGAGTCCCCTCATTTGTATCTCAGAATTAGCTTAGAGTTAGGCATGAAGCGTATAGTAGAGACAACTTAGAAGTAGCTTAGTATAGATTGATAATGTAGTTGAAGAAGAAGGAAAGTTTTCCTTTGAAAACTTTTGCAAGAGATTGTTGTGTAAAACTTTCATAATAAAAGATCTTTTCATTGATGGTGAAATTCGTCTTTGTTATGGATAGCTAGCGAGGTTTCTTCATCCCTTCTACTTCAAGTAGCGTAGAGTAGCATAATTTCATTTTATGCAAGTAGATGTTAGTTGTGGAATGTGGTCTTCACTTTGAGCAAACTTCGTCTATCCATACCACTAGTGTGTTAGCTGATGGTGAATGCGCCTTGTGTAGTCGACTGGAATATCGTGTACTTAACTTCGATCATGATTTGTATGTTTATATGTGTCGTTGTGATGGTATTTTCATGCTAAGTTGTGATCTGAACACCTTGAGCTACTCCTCTGAAGATTGCACCGGTTCTGTGGAGGCTATCCGAAGCGAGGCAAAGTAGAGCCTGGTTGAGGCTTGTGAAAATTGATCGCTATGTCCCATGCCTTAGAGTAGATTAGGACTCTCTAAACCCTGCAACCACCATTTCAATTCAGTACTTTCTGGTTAGAATAGGAAACCCGTGCTTCATTGATAAATCTGTCGAATTGTGGAAACCCCCTTCCTCTGTTGTTGAATAATTCCGTAAGTCCCCTTGAAATACCAGCAAGTCACATTGAGCAAACTGAGCCTATTCGCACTGAAAGAACCTTGGAGTTGAACACACGAACTCTCTCGCAATCTTAGCGTGCTGGATACTTTGATCAAGAGAGAATAGGGTAGCCGTTGGCGACTTTATTCTGCGTTGGTGCGGTCATGAAAAACACATCAACAAGTTGTTGTTCAAATTAAGTTTGCAAACACTTACTATTTATAGCAGTTTGCTATTTTTGGTAAGTGTTATTTATGGCAATATCATCCTAGCAGCAGCACATTCATTTCCAATCCATAATTCTATTTTGGAAGTGAGGCAGTTCAGTTTGGGCGTTGGCTTCTTCATTCCTCTTGGAGCTAAGTTTTAATAACTTAGTCATTTTTTTAGTTGTGGCCTTTGAACCCCATGCCTAATCGATGACTTCAAGTTGTTTTAAAAGTGGGACCTTTATGTGGACATCCAAGTTGAGATTATTATATTTTAAAATGGTTTTAGATGCTAAGTCATATTTGGACACCTAAGTTGGTGAATAAAGTGTTTATTAATATTTCATTTATCTCAAAAAAGTTGGTTGGGGGTCCCTCTTGGAAGGTGAAGTGATTTGTGTTCTTTTTTGGTGGTTATAGAGTGTTCCATTCTCCAAGAAGAGTCTATTTATTCAAGCCTTGCTCATTGTTTCTCATCTTTGAAAATTATGATAATGTTATGTTGTTGAATTGAATTCATAGCCGCTTCGAGGAACGCATACCTCCTAGCACTCTTATTATGCCATTCTTCGAGCTTGAAACGATAGCTTCCTAGATGGCCACTGAAGACTGTGCTTCACTCAGGAGTGTGAATAGAGCTTATTCATGATTGCTATAGCAGATTGTTGTATAATATGTTATTTCTGATTATTATAGACAGATTGCTGATCTATAATCTGTTTATACTGTTGCTGAAAGTGCTTGGCTGAAGCATGATTTTGCTCATGGCTTCATCAGCATATTTTATTTGGTTTTGGGTATTGGTGCCAACTATTCTACTATCTAGGGCACCTCATCTCACCAATTTGCAGATTTTATTATTGAGTTTCTGATTTTTGGGAAGAGGTCAACCTCCTTTAGAGGTCGTACCATTTGGCTAGAGTGCATTGGGATTCATGTCACTGAATAGGTGTGAATTTGAAGGTGTCTTTTTGCTACAATTTGGACACCTAGTTCATAGCCTTCTTTCTGCTTTCAGTTTCACATCAATCGGACTCCGTTTGACGAAGTTATGAGCATAATGGTGAATTCTTATGTTGTTGGTCTGATTTTCTGTGTTTACTATTTCTAATCAAATCTGATATAATTCTGGTTTATGCTATATTTTTTGTTCTATAGCATATTGTATCAGTTAGGGATTATTCTCTAACATATTGAGGTTCTTGATGATATATCTTTACATTGTTGTGCAGCTGAAGCTATCATTGTAAAGTTGGTTTAGCAGTTCTAACAGCTATTTATATTTCTGCAATTTAATATTTTGAAATTACTCCCACTGAAGAAGTGGTTGAGTCTTATTTTACTTTCAGCACTTCTTGATTAATTTCCCCCCACTGAATAAGTGGAAGTGTGGATTCATGGCTGGCTTGCCACCTTATAAATTGTAATAACTTCGCTCCCGTTGAATAAGTGGTAGAGCTTTATGGTCAGTTATCTGCCTACTCTTTGCATTTCCAGTATTTACTTTCATTCATGGTCGGCTAGCTGCCTAGCAGCTTTGTATTTCATTTCTAGTTTGCTAGTGATCCCTGGCACTGTATGCTCTCACCTCGCCCACATTGGGATCTTGGTGATCAAAAGGTGATGGGTTACTATTCTTACTGGTTATCATTTGGAGCTAACTCTAATCAGTGGTGTGTTGTGTTGATAAAATCTGGAAAAAATTAAGGGGGAATATTACATATCCCTATGTCAAAGTTTCTTTGAGAATGGATAATGTTTATGGATTCATTGATTGACCTGCAATGAATAAAGGTACGGCTATATTGCATATAAATATAGTCAACCAAAAATGCAAGTATGCAAATAAGGATGGGATCCTCATCCTTTGTCAAAGTTAATTGGTGATAATTGGTCATGTTTATCAGTTCATTGAATGAAATGGACAACATTTCAAATCAAGATACACTAGTAAATGAATAAAGGTATGGCTATATTACATAAAAATATAGTCAACAAAAAATGTAGGTACACAGACAAGGGTGGGGTGCTTGTCACTATGTTAAGAGTTTTCAATTGACTTGCTAAGTGATAATGTTGACATTGATTCAACCTGTGGGTATCTTGCCAAATTATAAAGGACTAAACCACTATAAATTGTATAAATATATGGCAATATGCCATTTCATGTGAAGATTCCCTTCCAAAGGATGGTTCTCAAACACCAAATTGGTGTCTCATTTGGCAATGACCTAGAAAACTGCCTTTACCTTAATATGCCCAAAGCTCTATATTACTATGGGTTTGTGTGCATTTTATCTTCCACTAAAGATTTTCACAGTCCAAAAGTTTAAAATCTTCCACAAATGGAAAAGAGAAAAGTTCTCAAATAATTTAAAAAGAAAAGGAAATGAATATTTTTTTAACATGAAAATTTACTAAGATTGGATAAGTTTTGGAAAGGACTGATATTCAATATATTAAAGAGTGAATGCTAATTTGCTATCCATTTTTCATCCTTGTTTGTACATGCAAAGATGCATGTCGTTTGAAATGTCAATGTGGCCTTGCCTCCTAGGTTATGAGACTTACGCCTATACCATAGCAAAGATGCATGTCGTTTGAAATGTCAATGTGGCCTTGCCTCCTAGGTTATGAGACTTACGCCTATACCATACATTAGGATTTATATCTATGCATATGTTTGTCTCTAGAGAAAATTGAAATTCAAAACATTTATTGCAATGTACAAACACTATTTATACAGCAATAAAGGGAGAAGCCATTACCAGCTGTGTGGGAAGCTTTTGGATGAACCCTACAGTGTCCGTGAGCAGACACTCCATGCCATTGGCTAGCTGTTTCATAACAAACACCACAGATCTAATTTTAAGATCAAATACAATAAGATCACTTCCAAAAGAGCATAATGTTTGAGTTCTCTGTCTCTCAGAAGGAAACACTTACCTATTCTGTGATACAAACCATAGCTACAAACAAAAACTTTAGACCCAAAAGTAGGTAATGAATCAGATGGCATGAGCCTAAAAGTTGACACATGCAGGCTCAACTCCTAGAATGTTAAGTGTATATAAAAACACAAAAAAACACTCCAAGTGAAGATATCATATGCTGGTTTAAAACATCAAGGGAAAAAGACAATGTATAGCCATTTGTCTGAAATTGAAAGAGTCCACCTTCCACTTAAATCGGATAAATGAAAGCAATATCTATATGTTGTTTCTACAGATATAGCATACAATATGTGGTATATTTCCATTTCCATTGTTATATGTGACTGTCATGCTCATTTGATTGTGAAGATGCCTACCAGAAATTATGATATTTTCAAGCTATCACTACTGTACATTTCAAACCTGACCTCCATCCGTCTTGTAGTAGGATCAAGAGTAGCAAACAAGCGATCCTCAGCGAGAACATCAGCTCCACTTAAACGATTTAGAAGTGTGCTTTTCCCAGCATTGGTGTAGCCCACCTGTAACAGCATATGCATTTATATTCACAATAAACAATAACACAACCATGAACTTATACATAAAGCCGGATGCACATATGGAAATCCACTCCTGGTAAGTGGATTGGCAAGGCTCAGTTTACTTCCAATCTTGGTCATGAAGTCACAAACCAAGGGTTATAATTTGAGAAACATACAGGGCAAATGGAAATATAAATCCCATTGTGGGCTTCCACAAGAAGGGTCTCATAAACCAATTTGGCCTGCTTGCTTGGCCATAACCTAAATATTTACCTTTAATTTTTTTAATAATAACTATGTTCCACGTGCAAAATTTCTAATAATAGTTAAGCATTCAGATTTTATTCACTTGAAGCTGGTCTATCTTATACTGTGTTGTAGGGTTGAGAATGCTGAGAAACATACCAAAGATACAACTGGTACAGGAACAGATGAACGATGATCTCGATATTGTTTGCGATGCTCACGCACTGATTCCAATTCCTTTTTCAAAGAGCTAATCTACAAAGACAGTAAATAAAGATTATGGCACAAGAAATGTCATTCTGGAAAAGGCTATGCATAGTAATAATTAATATGCATCACAAAAATCATCTCCAAAGTCCAAAGAGAAGATTGTATACACTTCCTATATGAATCCTCAAAACAGATTCAACATCATTTAAGCGTTGAACACTTCTTAACCATTAAAGGCAGTAATGTAAAGCTTAAAGACTTAAGTGATCACTAAGATACTTATGTGAGAACACTTCACCAGTAAGGTCATGCTGAGGTTTGATAGTTAAAACTTGAAGAATCATATATTCAGAAGCAGTAATGACAAAGATCCAGGTTTCACTACAAAATGTGTGAGTCAATTTAGAGATCTAATGTACAAGAGGGCAAAAGCTTATGGGGTAAAATATTTGGGGACATGAAGAAGGATATAAGAAAAAAAATTAAATAGCAATTTAAAGAGGAAATCTATGCTCAACGGTTTTGACTTTTGATGATTCATGTAATTGAAATGTCAAGAACGACCTGAACCAGAATCAGAACTATTTTTATTGACTTTTTTTATTGAAAAATTAAAAAACATGAGCTCTAACCCTTAAAGTATCATCTAAAGCATTTGAATAACTAAAACAAACACATTTTACATCATTTTGAAAAACAAAAAAATGTGAACCCTAACCATAATATTGAACAATGAATATCTATAATGACATTCAAGTTTGACAAATTGATATTGAAGTAGTGTTTTTAATTTTTATGATGGCTTTTGTTTATTATATGATGCTGTGGTATTTTGAACTTAATTCCTGTTTTAGGCTGCAAATACATATATATTTATGGTTTTTATATGGTTTTTGTTTGGACAAACCCACCCACCCCGCCTTTTCTTTGTGATATCCACTTACCAACCTCATGTACTTGAACCCAAATTGGTAACTATGCTTTTATATCGTTGAATTTTGTGTTATTATGCAGCATAAATTTACATGGATCTATTTGACAGGGTTGTCCTCTAGTCCCCTTTCTCTATGTGATTGCAGAAAGTGTTCTTGATGTGATGAGCCCTGCTGGCTCACAATTCAAACCCCTGTATTTTTCTTAAATCTTATTGTGTTTTTTTAGTTTTTTAAGAGAAAGTTTGTAGACAGAAGAGAAGGGGCGCATCATATAAAAGCTCATAAACTGTAAAAACTGAGCTATTTTCTACATAATGGAAATGCAGAAGGTATTATTTTACTGAAACAATTAGATCACAAGTGATAAACATACCAGAATGCTTCCAGATTATTTATTTTAAAAGATAAGTCAACTTGCCAGCCAAGAATGGTGAAAACTGGCAAATATGGACGCCTAGCCTTCAGAAATAACTTCTCCCGCTCTGAAACAGCATACAAGGGTTGAAAAGTATAGCCGCCAAGAATGAAGCACATTCAAGAGCAAAGAAGAAGGCGTTTTAGCTTCAAGCTCACACGCCAAACCTCCAAGAAGGCACAAAACCCAATGCAAATGGTACGGCCAAAAAGAAGAAGCTGAAGAATCAATGCTGGAGCTACAGATCTACTGAAGAAGTCTCTGGTGAAGAAGCGCTCTTCCTTATTGCCAACAACTGAATACTAAACAATAGAACCCTGATTGAAGCATGTAAAACCTTTGTATGAAGCTCTCACAATTGCACTAATTCAACTGGTCTCTCACAGTCTCAAAAATGCTCAACACTGAAGAGATTTCAATCTCCAATGGAAGATTTGCTCAAAACCCTGATCACAGAGAATGGCACAGAAGAAAACCAAAGGCAAAGTCAAAATAATCAATAATGAGTTTCTCATTGCCCAAAATGCCTTATATCCTCAAGAGACACGAATTACAATAAGTCACGCCCCTTTTCAAGTTTTAAATATTTTAAAATACATTTAAGTCATTTTCAATAGTTTTGACTTAAATACTTGGCGCCCACTTAATGTATAAGTGATTTAATTTTAAATCACCCTTTTTTATGAATATTTAAGTGATTTAAAGTGATAAAGTCAATTTTGACTTTATAATAAGGTATTAAGTTAATTAATAACTTAAATCACTTAAATAAGCATAACTTCCACAAAACTCCATATAATTATGTGCCGTCAGAAGCTGTCAACTCCTGAACTGCCAAGGCCTGCAGTGAGCCAATCACTGAACTCTGGAAATGAGAACGACTAACCCCTCCAGAAAATACCACTGACCCTCTAAACACAACCTGTTAGCCTACAAGAGTTTGAGTAATAGGCTAACCATCATAACTGAGATCATGCTGAAAAAGGGAACATTACACTTGATTACTCGATGAAGGCAGCTAAAGTGCAAGCATAAATTAAAAAGGCTGTCTTTACCAAGTGCTAACCAAGCAATATTTATTTTCCAAATGATTCAACCCTCAAAAAAGTTAAACTAACTCATTTTGTATAGAGCACCATGATTTTCTTAGATGTTGGAAAAATGGTAAGGGGGGCAAAATCAAATATTATAATTATTGGTCAATAGAAGGCCCCAAATTGGCCAAATAAAAAACAGTAGCTCATAAAACCACAAGAAATCATTTATTACACAGGCATTCCTTTTGATCTTCAAATATTTTTTTTATCAATGGAAATGGGTAGTAGCTAGTTGTTCAGAAAGAAATAAAAATATTAAGCTTAGAGTAGCCTCAACATCCCCCTAGCCAATAAAGTTAAGTTGTTATCCCCTCTCAAGAGACCTACAAAAGGCTCAAAATCTTTCTTTGGGGTACACATGGTGGGATGAAAGGTATCCTACTTGTGGCTAGGGACCTCTTCACTTTAAAAAGGGTCAAGTGGGATTCTGAATTCCTGATAAAAGTGAGCTCTCCTTGCTGGAAAGTGGGTAGTACGAGTATAAAGGAGAATGTGCTATGGGAGACTTGACTTCATCATCATATCTAACTGTCTAGTGTAATCGATTGGGAACCCTCTGAACTTTTTGACATTACTGATAAGGAAAATGTTTTCAAGCTTTTAGGTTGAGCACCACTAAAGGTGTTTGGATTTCTTGGCAGATAGTTTGTACTTTATCCAGCCAAAATTTGGCAGGTAAAGCATGTTTGGGATCACAAGGCTTAACCATTCAGAAGTTTCATTATCCAGGCAGGAATCTTGGTCTCTTTCCAAGTTTTGATGGTCAAAGATTGGCCAAAAAAGGGCTTTTTTAACCCTGGAAATATGTGTAATCACAAGTATCAGTTATCAAATAAATGATGAAATTTATGTTGTGCCCAAAAGTTGAGTAGAGAAAGAAAAAACTATTTAAGACCTTCATAGATTGATCTCCGAAAGTTACTTTTAAAATTTTTAAATGCAAGACCTCTTTAGCGAGATTGGAAATAAAATAGTGAGAATTCCTTTACAGCTCTCTGACAATGGGTCTTTAAAAATTAATTAGGTGGATTGAGGGACCCTCAATTGCACTTGTAAGGGATATGCTAGTTTATTTGGAAAGCACGGTGTTATTTCAAGCATAACATTTTTTGGGGTAATTAATGATCCACCAAGGGTTAGCAGTCAAAACAATTGCATATAATTTTGTCTCATAGAAATGAACAGTTGTGCATGTTTTCTGGAAATGGCCTTGCGTGAAGATTTGTTGGGCTTAAATCCAGGCTGAATTTAATAAGTTGTTCACTATCACCCTATCTTGAAGAGGTCCTCTCCTTGGAGATAATAGGATGATTAGGGACAGCTGCAAACTGCTACCATAAACAATTCATTTGACTGCTAATGGATTCTTCTGGAATTCAGGTGTAAGGCTACCTTTCATAATGAACCTTCCTCTCAGCCTACAGGAGCTGGAAATTTTGAAGCAGAAGTTAGCTAGTCTGGTCAAATTCAAATTCAGGAGTATCCATAAAGGGGTTTATTCCTTGCCTCTTAGGGCACAGGCAGAAATATTACCTTTGCTAGCATTCATAGGAAGAAACTTTCCTTGTATCCCTGTTGTTAGTTGTGGTAACATCATAGTAAGAAATAGTTCCGGCCAGTAGACAAGGAATGACCTAAATCAACAGAATATTTTTGACCTAATGTTTCCATTCTGGAAATGGTAAACAGTTCAATTAGAACCTATATCACTTCAATTAACAACCCAAAGAACAAAAAATTGTTTTACAGCTGTCATGGTCACTTACTCGATCACGTAAGATACGCTTATCTACTTCAATTTGTTTTTCACCCATTCCCTTCACCATGCCTCCTGCCTGCCTTTCAAGATGAGTCCACATTCGAGTCAACCGGGGTAGCTGATACTCCATTTGTGCTAGTGTGACCTGTTTGGTAAGAATAAGAGCACTGTAAATTAGTCCCAAGAATATCATTGTCTCACAGACAAGTTAGTAGTTAACCATTTATTGAAAAGTTCAGTACATGCTATATTCAGTCCTAGGATATCCTACAAAAAATCATGATTATGGTCAACCCTAATAAAATATTTTTTATGGTTTTCATTTTAATGCTAGGGGCCTGCATTATTTATCTACAACATAAGTTAGCTGGCATGCAGCGAAATAGGTAATCTATGTCATGCCCAAGCTACACCCATAACCTTTGTTAGATAATATGTTGTTGCAAGTAATACAATAGCTGGAACAACATAGGGCATCTAGCATACAATAGTGCTGCCTTCCATTGACTTCCTTTAGAAGAACAAATCCAAGGCAACAATTCACAAGGATAATTCTCTACTCTGCTTACAAGACTTGAATATTATTTGTTTATGGATAGATACAAAACTTTTTAACCATTAGGGCAAAGTCTCAGATGTTCTCTTTTCTAGCTTTTGTAGGACAATTTTCCCATGTGTTTATTTTGCTCAGCTGATGTAATTATTGATCTTTGGTTGAAAATAAGTTGCATTTCTTTACCAAAAAAATATAAATATGTAGGGTAGTAAGTTAGAAAGCAAAAGAGACTGCAAATCCATGCCCAGACAAAACGCTACCATTAACATGCAACAAGCCAAGTCACGAACTGCAAATAATAACAAATTTAATTGAGGCCAAAATTAGCTCACCAAACACTCGTAAAAATTTCAGCCTATTAAGCCAAAATAACATAAAATACAGAAAACGTGTAATCAAGTACTCAGATTAATTGAAACTGAATGCTTTAGTTAATCATTTTCTTGAAAAAGAACTGGAATGTACACCTAGAGTGTGGGAAGTTTCAGCTTGGATAAGATGTTGGGAAGCCTTTAGAGAGGTCTTATCAAAATATCATAATATTAGATGGTAAATACTAAAGGCTTCTTTAAGCTCAAATAAGTAGATATCAAACCTCCATCCTTCCAAATACTTGAAATGTAAAAGCTTGAGGTTGCAAATAAATGGAATTGAAATGCCTTTTCAATTTTGAAAATAAGAAAATACTGAGATTTCATAATTGGAATATTCTAAGGACCACAACATTCTCAAAAATTCAAAATAGAAAAAAAAAAATCAGTTATTCTAAAATGTTCTTTAGTTGTCCCACATAAAGGGGTTGATGGAAAGAGGAAGGAAACTCCTAATTTTAATTGGAGAAGACCTCATAAAGGATGCATGAAACTAAACTTTGATGGAGCAGGAAAAGGCAATCTGGATGAAGCAGGCAGCAGTACCATTTGCAAAGATCCTCAAGTCAGCCTCTAGGCATCTATGCCATCTATATTCTTCAGGATAAAATCAATCAATCCAAAGCTTTAGCCCTACTGAAAGTACTTAAGATTGCCAATGAGAAAGGATGAATGGTTATTTGGGTGGACTGCAACTCAATAATCTTGATCAATCTGCTAAAACATCATGGATGTCCATACTATAGATTGAATAAGATTCTCAAAAGAGACTTATTCCATACCAACAATAAGATTCACCTGTATTAAATGAGAGCTATATAGTAGCAGATAAAACTGCTAACCTTGGGGTGTCCTTGCCAAGTTCATACAATGAGAGACCTGGCATTCCCCTTTCCCAAACGGAGCATCAACACCTGGTGATATCTGACTGCATGCTGGCATGGGGTAAGCTTGTTGACTGTGATGGGTTGGTGCAAAGGTAAATTGGAATTCAGCTATGCATCAATAAAAGACATTTCATAATTCATGCCAAGGGAGGTAAAATTAATTAAAAAGGGATGAAAACTAAAAAGAGAAAAGGATAATCAGAATAGAGGGACTAATAATCTCAGCAACAATTTTGAAGGGTCACATTTAAATAATGTGCTTTTAAAGCAAAAAAAGGCTCACTGCTGATCATTGATCGGGTGAGATAATCAACAGTCACATCACTATTTCAAGTGAAGCAAATGGGGATGTTAGAAGGTTCATGGTATTTATTCTTAAAGCCAGAAATATAACATTGATCATGAAGTAGAAGAGGGGAAGGAATGGAAATTGGCTTTGTCAGACTTAAAAAAGTGAACCAAACGCTCATATGATAATTTGTTTGCAACTTCCTCTTAGATCCTCCCTTAACAACTGCTCACAAATCTCATAGAAACACCATGATCTTTCTTTTATTTCTCTTCTCTTCTCACACAATTTAAGCTAAAAACCTCTCATAAATCTGCTCAAATATCTTTTTATTTCTGCTCTTCATGTAAATAATATTCCTTGAAATTGATTGCTTTTAACCCTCTCACAACCTTCTATTTATACCTTCCAAAATGCCTCTTCACCCAAGGGAGGCAACTCCTCCAAGAGGGGTCGGCCCACTAGGCAAAAATAAATTTTATTTATTTATTTTGTTTTCCCAAGGATAGGCTCACCATTCTAGGGAGTCGTCCCATTTTGGGAGCCCCACAAATAAAAATAAAATTAATTTATTTTTTAATTAAACATCCCTAAATGGGACAGCTCTATGAGGGTGTCATCCCAAATTTTCTGATTTTATTTTGCATTTTTAGACTCCTCCAAAGGGGCTAAACATGGGTCAGCCCATGTACAAAATAAACCACCATTTTTGCAAAATTAATTATCTACTCACCATTGACAGGCCCTTTGACGTCAATGACAACATTTTTCCAACATGGTGCCACAGAGCTTCCAACCAGGATATGTACAATGAAAGAGCAGGAAAGTCTTACGTGGAGTTCTTACTTTGTTTTGACCTTTGAAAGCTTAGAGGGTTGAAACTCATGGTATGAATTGTGTGATGTCACTTGCTTGGCAAAGAGGGACATGGGAGATATAATTGAATCAAGTTATTGCAGTTTGAAACATGACAAATAGACATGAATTCCACTTTGAAACTTGAGCTATGAGACTTAACATCATGCCTTTTCCTTTGATGGCCCATCTTGTAGGCTGAGTGATCTTTTGGTTTATTTATAAGTGTGGCATAGATTTTTGATCTAAGGTTGGAGATCTCTTTTGCTATTAGCGCTTGTACTCGCCCTAGCATTCTTTGAATGTGTTTGTGTATGAGTAATCACCCTTGATTGTTGTGTTCAACCATTTAATTTTCGCAAGGCATCTACAATTGAATGCAACAACCTTTTGTGGTGTACTATGGTATCTTCAAATGATTGGAGATATCTTTGAACTGGACTGATTGTTGAGTTCATTTTCCCATTGGGGGAGTACTTTGTGTGATTTAACCTTACCTGAACTGATTGTTGAGTTCATTTTCCCATTGGGGGAGTAATTTGTGTGATTTAACCTGACCTGAACTTTGTTTAAAACTAATTTAGAGTTTCCTTCAATTTGAATTTTGGTTGTTCCTTCTTGTACGACTACTATTAGACCTATGTGCACCACATACAATTTTACTGTATTATATGTTTAATTCCCTATGCATTTTTAGAAGTCAATGAGAAGAGATCCCATATGTATTCTTGCTATGCCACCTATAGCTACTTCACTAGATTGTTATTTGCCACTCCGTCAAAGTTTACCTTTACCCATCCTTCTAGGGGAAATTCATAGTGGGCTTTGGAGTTGACATTGAAATAACTATACTAATAGTCATAGGTTATTTTGCACTATATTGCTATTAACATATCTATCATAGTAGGGGATGAAACATTGTTCTACATCTACTATGAATGGGTCATTATGTGCTTTTAACTTTATCGATCAAAATTTTGCTAGTTTTCATAGCTCCCCAACTTATGTTGTAGTGTCCCCATTTTAGGGTTCTCTTGCATAGCAGTTGGCTCTAACCTTCTAGATGGGTTTTTGTCTTGTCCAAGGGGTTATTTGTTGTTACCAATGGGCTCAAATGGTCTAGAGGACTCAAATGATGCTTTCCGATATTATTTTTGGCTTTTGGTGTGTTCTCCAAGAAACTTGGAGAGAGCGTCTATTTATAGTAACTCACTCGATTGGGTCTGTTTATCATCATTCATTATCAATATAATTCTTGCACAATCAGTTTTTGATTCTGATGCATTTTGACCATTTCCACAATTTGGATGTAATATTGAGCTATATTGAATTAATTTTACTAAGGTTGCTATTTTAATTAAAATATTTTAATGGCCACCTTAGTGTTATAGCTTGTTGGAACCAGGATGGAAAGTTTTAAATGTTGGGATGCTGAAAAGTGACTTTAAGTGTCGGGAGTGTTTTAAAAATGAATTAAATCACTTTTTAGGGATAAAAGGCTTATTTAATTAATAAAATGATTTTAAATTGTGTTTTCCAGAAAGTTCCCTAAAAAGGTTATAAAAGGGGGTTTGTGAGCTCATTTGGTATTATGCAGATTATTACATTTTCTTTGGTGAAACCCTTGTGGCTTGGAGATTGAACTCGGTTCACCTCAATACTTCTTGAGAACGAAAACCCTCTCGAAGAATATCATCCACGGTGGTGAAAGATCTTCTCTGGTTGATTGCTGATAGATTCACCCTAAGTCTATGTTGGTGCTTCATTGTTGTGATTTTCAGATTTGATCAGAAGGGTTTTATTTGCAGAATCTTTTGATAAATGATTTTGGAAGACAAGTCACAAGTATGATTGAAGATTTGCAATTTTGTGAAGTTTTGCAGGAAAGACAAAATTGATAGAGTTTGGAGAGGGTTGCCAGAAGACAATTTATCTTTTATTTTCAAAGGTTTACATGGAGATTGCAGGCACCATGAATGGAAAAATGAATACAGAATGAGGAGACTATTTATGTGTGATGCCATTCAAATATGGAGTTACGACTAAGGCATTTGGGGTTGTGTGTGTTGGCTGCCATCTTTCCTGAGGGAGTCATGGGTCTGTTTTGGAGTTATCTGCAGTTGTGAGGGCATGGGAAGTCTAAAATTTCATTGTTATTGCTAGCACAGTCTAAGACCAGCTTCTAGGCAAGTTTGGAGGTGGCATTGAGGATGGAAGACTCTTGCCTGGTGAACTTGGGCGATTGAATATTGACTGCAGATATATAAGTTCATTGCAAATTGTACAAGGTCAGAAAAAATAATTAAATTAATCTCTGCAATCTGTTCTTATAGCAGCCACTACATATTTTATATTTTTGCCTCTTTGTTTCAAATGGAATGTAGGACAAGTGTTTGTTATAATGCCTTCCAAGTATCATGAATGTTTATTGTATATGAATGAATTGCAAAGAGCATGTTATATGATTCTATTACTTACCTAAACGCTTCCAAAGCAAACACATTCAGAATCATCAAATAGTGAGCCCCATGTCAAGTGTTTGACGAAATGCCAGAGCAAAGAAATCAGAAGTTTTAAGAAAAAATCAGACTTGGGTCATTTCATATGTTTTCAAAAGATATGTAGCTTTGCTCCAGTCACAAATTCCAGAAAACAAATACAGGGGTAATCCTATGAAGGAGTTCAATCATATCCATATCTATCTTCAACATTGTCCATTCTTTAACAGTTCTGTTGGGGCTTGACTTAAATTTTCATATTCGCAAAGATGAGACTCTTTGCATATGAACACTGGATTAAGATGATAGATGGATTGATTACTTTACTTGTGACTTGGGTACATCAACAATCCAAATTATACTTTATTTTTCATTAGATCTGTAATCAGCAATTTACCATACCAAACAAGCCATGGAAATGTTTGATTTTAAGCCAAGCAGTAGTAGAAGTGCAAATTAGGAAGCGGGGGTGTCTTCTCTAATGTGCAAGACATGTTGAGGCCACAGCACACTCCCTAGAGTTAGTGGAGCTCCATACTATTGATTATTGTCATTTGTGAAGTGGACATAATGGGTTAATGCATGAAATATTGAGGTCCTCTGAGCATGTCAGTGGATGATATGGTGTAGCTCCTCTTTTTTTATCTGAGTGGGATCACTTGAGACAGATTGCATGAAACTTAGGTTTAAACTATGTACTGTTGGAATTGTGGAGGAGGCCATGGCCTCATCTGTGAAAACAATTTAGGTGTCATGTCCCCTTCTAGTTGACATCTCTCCGGGCACAGGATTAGCCTATTATGAAACCCTCGTAGGCTGATAGTTTGGATAGAGGGTCATGTTGGAGCTTGGCTCAGCTTCAATTGGCAGTACTTGATCAGTTGGCTTTCATTCGGGCTCATTCGGACACTTCTAGCCTGAGTTGCTATTTTTAGCAGTATCTGGCACTCAGTGTGGGACCCCTGCTATTTTTAGCAGTATGGATTGATAGCGTTCAGAATCACTTCAGTGTTCGTCAGCTTCAGACGGCTCGTGCATCGGATGAATAATGAGAAAGATATTAATATTTAATTGAATTAATTAAATATTAATTAATTGGAGTTTATAATATAAAGTTATAATATTTTATTATAACTTAAGTGATTTCAGTGAAGGGGTCGCCCATCATCAGAAAGGGGCCATTTGACGATTAAATTTATAATTAAATATTTGAGCTGAGACTATTGAAAGAATTAAAAAGAAGAAGTCGAATTATTTAAAATTCCCTATCTTTAAGGAATTCGCACTTTTGAGGAAAATATAAGCTTTGCATTGAAAATCGAGCCAGGATGATTATTGAGTTATTGAAAATTGATCAAGTTTGGTCTGAGCACAGAAACTTAGGGTTTCAGTCTCGAATGCATTGGGGAACGAGCCATCTCCAGTGAGAGCGATTCAGAGGGTGTGAGATACCACCTGATTTATTGCCAGGCAGAGGAATTTCTTCATCCAGAAGAAATTACAGAGCTTCACAGAGGTTTATTTCATCAGGGTTTCAGAGAGAGATTCATTCAGAAGAGCTTCCTACAGTTAGGCGCCTATTTTTCTTCAGATCCGGAGACACCAGAGGGAGCCGTACCTTTATTTAATTGTTTGCTGCTGTCAGCCGTACTTTGTACAGCAGGGCTGTACCATCTCTAAAGCCGTACTTCCTCAACAGAGAAAATCGCCTATTCTTTTGATCATTCATCTTCACAGTTGAAGGCGCCCATGCATCTGGAATCTTTTGGCAACTTCTGACGGAGGGAGAACACACATTCATATAGCCGTACTGATCTCATTCTTCTTTAGGGCGGCTGAAATCAGGTTCTTTTGAATATTGCAAATCTATTGTTATTTTATATGCATGTCAAAGATCCAGCATTGTAATGTTTTGGAAAGCACAATAAACATACTGGTTACCTATTTCATTAGCTATTTGCTTCAGTTAGCAACTATATGATTTTATTTGAATTTATTATTCAATCCTTGCAAAATCGCATTACTTCATTTATGCTCAAAAACACCAAAAAAACCAAAAACCTTCAAAAAACATAAAAACAGTCAGATTCAGAGAAAACAGGGAAACAAGGGTTTCTACACCATGAATAAGGATCATAATGATCTTCAAATTGATATCAAGTCTTATGATATCTATCAAAATGTCCAAAAATACTATCATGACATGTCCACGGATATCAAGTCACATGATATCCATCATGATAGTGAAACTAATCATTGTAACGTCGTCACCTTACAATGTCAAAGTGTTCATTATCGAAAGATCGTCAATAATGTACACAAAGGGGGTGAGCCCATACAGTCATGGAGTCACTCACATGACAAAAGAGTTTACACATTAAACATCTTTAAAACATATTAGTACAAAATAAACAATTCGAGTCTCAAAAACAACTTACATTTCAACCATACCAAGCTTCTTCTTGAAGGGTTCAATTTTGACTTTGAAGAGAGTTATGGTGAATGTCAGCTCTTTGATTATTTGTACTAATATACTCCAACTAGATCACATTCCTTTCTACCATGTCTCTTATATAATGGTAAGGAAACTCTATATGCTTTTGATCAATTAATCTCACAAGCAATTTACGGAGCCATACTGCTTCTCTTGCTCCCATAGAAGCAGAAATATATTCGCCTTTTTTTGTACTTAGTGCCACAGAAGATTGCTTCCTGCTACACCAGGATATCATTGCAGACCTCAACTTGAAACAACACCTAGAGGTACTCTTTCGATCATTTTCTTTAGGTTCAGTAAGTTTCCTCTGAATCTTCAAACACTTGCATCAACCTTGGCTTTAACGTCCAAGATTTCCTGTAACACTTGCTTTAGAGAAATGGATTTCAATGCACACCTCTGTAGAGATTCAGGGTTGTCCCTTTTAACTTTATTCTAGATCCCTCTATTATAAATAGGTTTGCGGAGCTACCAATGTTAGATCCAGGTTGCCTGACAAGAGCAATTCTAATCTCATCTGCTGAAGAGGTACTTCAAGGATTTAACATCAACACTGAAACCCTTACTGAATCATGGAACTCCCTCTGAAGGTTAAATCTCCCTCTTCGAGGAGATGTCTTTAGCCATTCATTCAGTCTCATGGCTGCAAGTTGTGTCTCTATTCTCTTCTTCTCTGAAAAGTAATTTCTTGGTCCATCCTAATGTACATTAAGAAGAGATTACTCAATAGTTCATATGACTCAACTATTCCGACGAGAAATACAAATGCTAGAAGCATACAAGATTTGTTATCTTAATATTATAGCATCAATCAATAACTATGTAAAGATTCATGAACATTATTCAACCATGAAATACTTATCTCATGAAATCAAAATCCTGTACGCAGAAAAATGGGGGATCGATATCAACGATCACAATATCTGCTCTCTCCGCCCTTTAGGTGGTGTCGATTGCTTCAAAAATATAGATCATAGAAGTGGCTCCAATCCAAAGTCGCAGAGGCACCAACACTCATAATAATCAGATTATTCATGTTCGAGTTTTCATCCAGCCATGAACTTCAATTTCTGAAAGGTATCGGCTAACAGTACTTATGCTACTCCGTATCGATTATTCATGTCCGAAGTTTTCATCTCGACATTATTACTTTCTTGAACGGAGCCTTGATCAATTCCGTGCACAGTACCACTCTCCTTCCGATCGAGACATCCTCAGACACAGGGATCATGAATCGAACAACAATATGCAAACAACCGCCGCTAGTGTCTTTCCTCCCGTAATGATGAATGTTGAGTACAACCCGTCAAGATGCCCGAACAAAACACTTAGTTCACCACGGATTTGCCTCAATGCGCCTTCCTACAGTGGCATAGAGTCTTGAATTCCCTGATGGTCAAACCTTAATCGTTGAACGTATATTTGTCTTTATGCACAATTGTTCACGACACCTCCAGGTAACCTCGATATGGTTCAGTGAGACCAGTCGATGATTTAAAGAGACAATCTGCTAGCAATCCAGATATTTTTATCTTTGCTACTTTCCCTTATATGGTCGCTGGCAAACACATTGATTCCTTAAGACTTCGAATACAAACACGCATCATTAAGCCTGGAGTTTCCACTTTAATGACTTCGCACGTTTATAATTGCCCATCATACTACGACCAATTCTGTGAATGTCGGTGACGAATGCACTATGCAATTAAACGTCACTAGCATTCATGAATACCAAACGTAAACTTAAGACAACCAATATATATATACATATAACCTTAGGCTTCCTCATATACATTAGCAAGATATCGCCGATGGTGTGAATGCAGGACGTATAGAGTTCCCTGCATTGTAGCGAAGATCTTCCAGTAATTACATATTTCTTCGCTAAGTTCCAAAACATCCAACCTCCCGACACCACCGATATACTTGTCTATATCCTTCCCGTGGGTTTAATATTGCATCTTTGAAATGCTTGACAATCAGTCATATAATTGACGCCATATAAGTTCTTTTGTCCGGAGAATGAAATCCCGATATCAGTCGCCTCCAATAATACTCCCACGATACCGATAGTGAAGGCACAGACAGTAAGCATATTTGTTGTGGGAATAATCCCGTCACGAGAATGTAAGAAGGGTGCCACGATCTCAATACTCTTCCGCCTTTGTATTTCCGGCACAAAACTTATCAATGAAAACACGAATTTTGAGGACGCCTTAGCAGAGAGCTTTTACAGCAAGTCACTAGATTGTATAATCGATCCATCATAACGATCAACCAAAGATACAGTGTCCAATCAAGCATAATGTTATCTGCTGCTTTCTCCAAGTGACCATGGGGGCAAATCTCCTGCAGGTGGCTGCGTAGCCTTCGGCTCTCACCACCCACACCATCTGTGGTCTCCTGTGCGCTTCTGACAGGATTGTCGTATCTTCCTCCAGGGGTCTCCAATGACGGCTCTTCAGGAACGATGTCGCACTAGGCAGAGTGCGCGCTTGAAAGGAATGTAGATCGAAAATTCAAACTTGTGAATTTTATAACTTGGCTCTGATACCATGTTGTTGAGAATCATAATTCACTAAGTCTGAAGTTCTTCTGGGTCAGATTCAATCTACAAGAGCAGAATATCTATCAATTTCCATAATCTGCTTTGAAGATCAAAACTCCCATAAATATGGGTGAGGAAGACACGTCTTTAAGATTTAGGGAGGCACGAATTTAGGGAGATGCTTCTCATAGAAACACGTCTCTTCAATCCACATGTCTCTTATATTTAATCCCTTTGACTTTAACAAAGCCGACAATTTGTCATCAACCATAAATCAAGACATATATGCATTCGATTTATTTAAAGCAGATTATACTTAGGATTGGAGATTTGATATAAATAATGATAATGCATGAATGCAATCATTATTTATATCTGACCGAAGCTACCTGTTTTCAACAAAGCTGCTGTCATTTCATTTCTGGTTTGCTTGCATATTAGTCTTTTAGTTGCAATCTTAGTTTACTTTTCAGAATTTCTTTTATGCATTGTTCCTAGCATCTTATTGAGAAAAGACAAAAACATCAAAAAAATTGCAAAACATTCAAAACAAAATGAGCTTCATCATCAACATTCAGTTTCGCAAAGCTAGGACCAGCAGGGGTTCTTACATAAAACTTGCTTGATGCAACCTTTAATAAATAAACCTTAAAGACACAATAACCTCATCAAATAGAAGCTAGTTTGATCACATACACAAGTATACATCAATCACATAAGTATAAATGGAAATTTTAGTTGAAGGAAATAACACATTTAAAATTTCAGAAATATAAATACTGTCAAATGTATAAAAATTTAATGGAATATGAAATCCATGGCAACAAAAGTTCAAAATAAATACTAAAACAAAAACAAGTAGTGTATGGCTCAGAGGAGCTTACATCACTCAGCCCTACTAGGTGGGTGTCTAAGATAGGTCCTTGATGATAATGCAACCATGATATCTGCTTGTGTGTTAGTGACACTCACACCAACATTCAAGGTGTTTACTCGTGCTCTATCCTCCCCCTCTACCATGGCTACTGCCTTTGCCTCTCTATCCACTTGGTCAACCCAATCAAGTGTAATGACCAATATATATATATTTTGTTTTCTGTATAAGAATGTGTTTTGATGGTAATTTAGCCAATGCAATCAAATAAAAATACTTGCAATGATATTCATAAGGCATCAATGTTGAATAATTTAAATATTTGAAATTACCCACTAGTTGGAAATGAATTACAAAATTATCATAGAGTTTGGACAGCAATATAGTAATGATTGTTACAATACCCAGACGGCCAAATCATCTCAATATGACAATACAAACATACCCATTTGCAGCTGTGCATAAATGGTCTGGAAATGGACTGTAAACAACAACCTATGGCTCCAAAATGGCAACAAACTCCACCAAATCCTAGCTGTTCCAACTCCAATCTTATTTCTGAGTGTTCCTTGCACCATAGTGCCCCCAAACGAGTCAAAATTCCCCTCAAAAATCTAGGCGCTTTGCCCTAAGAACCCCATGCCCTTCCTCCAGGCTGTGCAACCTGAACAAAGTTGGTACGACCAGCAAATGAAGGGTCCAAATTGAATATTTTGACTCTCATAAATTGCTGTGTAGTCGTTACAAAATCTGCTGTAATATGCAGCCTAGTTTTTTTTGTTTTTTGATGCAATATTGATTTGGAGTTTTTTGATGATAACATGAAATGTACAACTCAAAGATAATGTTTGCAACAATATAGAAATGCCATATATTCTGATTTTCAGTGATTTTAACAAAATGAACACAACTGGAACTAAGAATCAAGTCTGTTACAATTATTTTTGCAAGATAATGGGCTGATTATTGCTCAGAAAATTACAACAGCAGTGTAGAATGATTGGGAATTACGAAGATATTGATTTTTGAACATACCCAGCAAGAAACACTAAAGTGCAGGTCTGAAACCACGCTGTAGCAGCAAACTGGAAGTACCCAAAATGCTCATAACTCCATTTTTAATGCCTTCTCCACTTTGTAAACCATAACCAGCTGTTGCTCCACCTTAGGTGTCCCCAAACAGCTCCAAAATGGCCCAAAGACTAGGCACTCAGCTCCACAAACCACACGCCCTCCTTGGGATAGTACAACCTGCTTGTGAATTCGTACCAGCAAAGAGGATGGCTAAAAGTATGAAAATTGTGCCTTATATTTGTTGTTTGACCTCCTCCAAAGTGCTCTCCAATGCAAACTGAACCATGAAGCTCCAAATGATTCTGGAATGAGTTGCATGTAAACAATCCACCAGAGTTGATCTTTCACAACTGATGTGGATGATCCTTGCAAGGGTTTTCGCCCTCACAAAGCTTGTTGGAAAAACTTGTAAGTCTTCTCATAAAGTGTATCAAGCATAAACTCAAAATGAGCTTCCAAATTGCTTTTGTATGCCTCCCAAAACCCAACGCCCCATATTAGAGAAATAAAATACTTTATTAAGTTTTTATAATTTCCTAATGTCTCCCTCTTGGGTGTCCTATTAAAAAAACCAAATATTTGATCCTTTCTAAACATTCCTTATGTCTCCCAAAAGTCACCCTTAAAAGATATTAAAATGATGTAAGTTAAAAATTTAACGTTATTTTAAATTAAATCCCCGAAACCAAAAGATCCTGCCAAAACAATATTAAGCATCGCAACTGAGCATCTCGAGGACAAATCAACATAAAAATATGATGCCGGTGCCAAGGATGTGACTTACTAAAAATAGTATTAGACCCAATGCCCGAAATTGCTCTAGAAAGTACTAGAAAGATACTCTTGAAATCCCGAACACGTCACCAAGAGCTAAGGAGTCCCCTATCCAACCATATTAGCCTATGGGAACCCGAGGAATAGGCTAATCCTAATAATCATCATCACAACTTAGTAAGGGGACATTACAGTCCTACCTAGCCAAAATTGCTTGACACCAAGCAATTGCAACTTTGGATGCTGTAAAATCTGCCCACTCTCCCACATTGCATCCTCAATTGGTAGGTTCTTCCACTTAACTAGATATTCTTTTATTGTCCTCTTCCGTAGAGTATGCTCCCTAACATCAATAAACGCCTTAGGAATCAAAACCAACTTCCCCTCATCCAATGGTGGAACTCCAAGCAGGGAACCACATTGTGCCCCAGTGCCTTCTTGAGGCGAGACACATGAAAAACATTGTGTTCTCTACAATTAGTTGGCAACTCTAGCTCATAAGCTACTTCTCCAATCCCCTTGAAGACTCTAAAAGAACCATAGAATCATTGCTTAAACTTTTATGCTCCACTTTTCCTGAGTGTGGATTGTCTATAAAGCCGCAATCTCAGATGGACCATGTCACCCACCTCAAAACTGCGCTTTGTACGATGCTGATCAACATACATCTTTTGCTAATTTTGAGCCTATTGCAATTCAAAGATTTCATTATATCCTGACTCTCCTATAGTAAATCTTTGGCCCTGAGTACCCCGTTGTCCCCAAACAAAAGATCAACAAAGCTAGGAGCCTCATATCCATATAGTGCCATAAATGGTGACATCTTGTAATGTCCCCTTCTCATCATTGATCAACTCAGTTGGTCATCAGCCTATTCCGGAGGCCCGTAGGCTCGTTGAGGTGAAAATTAGGGTTTCCTTGTTTGGAGGTTTTATGGCATTTCTTGGAATTTACTATTTTTAGTAAATTCTATTTTTTGGCAGTGGTCAGTTGTCAGCACTTCAGTAAGTCATTTTTAGTTGGAGCAGTTGCTTGGGATTGTTTTTTTGGCTTCAAAAACATTCTTTTGGTGAAATATTATATTTCAAGGCATTAATGTTTTAATTTCAAACTTGACCCCTTGGCCTAGTTCATTAACTTTAAGTTGTGTTTAAAGGTGGCCATGAAGGGGGACGCCTTCATTAAGGAGAAATTAAATATTTAATAAAGTTTTAATGCCTTGAAGAGATGGATGCCACTTTGAGGAGAATTTATTAATTTTTGAATTTGAAAATATTTCAAATGAGGCTTTTGGCGTCCCACTCTTGGAATTTGAAGAGTCACCTCTTTTTCTATAAAAGAGAAGTTTTAGTCCAGCTTTGGGCATCCAATGTTTATGCTATTGTTATGTTGTTGGAATGACTACTGATTTTGCTTCGAGGAAAGCTTACCTTCTAGCTCTCATCCAATTTTGTGTTTGAAATACAACACCTAGTTGGCTTTATGGCTGCTTCTCATCCAGACTAGCAGATTGAGCTTAATAGTTGAAGAATTTTGGAGTTTTTGTCAGCTCTGAGTTTCTAGTTTGTCTATAGCTGAAAGTGTTTTTTGTTCACAGCTCTTTGATCAAATTGAATCTTGTTCTGGGCATTAATGCTATGTGATTGTGGACCAAGAGCGACCCTTCCCATAGAAGATTGGGATTTAATTCCAAGTATTTGATTTTATAAAGCAAATTGTACCTTTCAGCCAGGCTGTACCTTTCAGGGAGGCATTGAAGTTCATGCCAAATAATTGAAGCTATTTCAACTTTGCAACTTGGGCGCCTATCCTCCAAAGAGCCTTTGCATTTCATTTCATTCAATTTAGAGGTATATTGATGAAGTTGTGAGCATTTGATTGATTTACAGTTTGCTGGTTGATATTTTCAGTATGCTAGTTTTTATTATCAGATTTCAATAAGTTCAGTTTTGGCTTCAATTTATGTTTTTGAGAGGTTTAAAACTTGAAAGATTCATCCTTCTCTTATTTGCATTAATTCTATCATTGTAACACTCGTAAATTGTAGATTTCTTTAATTGTAAGGTTGTGAATTAGTAGTACTAATCCAAGCATTGTTATTACTGCATTTACTTGTGATTTCTAATGCAAACATTATAACCCCCGGACGGTTTACCGCCAGTGTGGAGGAAATTACATTGTATCTCTCTTTCTCACCCACTGGAAAGTGGTGAATTCCCACTCATGAGTGGATGCCCGCCGCAATGGATGAATTAGTTTGTTTTTATTTCCTTTTCCCCCCACTGAATAAGTGGAAGTGCGGAAATTGTTCATGGCTGGTTCACCGCCTCTTTCTGTTCTTAGTTGTAATTACTTCAGTTATAATTTAGTTTCCTCTGGCATATGTTAGCACCTCGCCTTCCAAAGGATCTTGTGTGCACATTCTTGGCATTGAGTGCATTTCACTTGATTCCCGTTTTGAAGGTAACGCTAATCCATTGGTGTAGTGCTGGTTGTGTTGTGATAATTTCAAGAAAAAAATTGACTAGCACATTTTAGTGGTATCAGAGCAGAAGACCCTGCCAACTTGTGACATTCAGCATTCAGTTGTCAGATGAGCGAAAGAGACACCAGAGCATTCACCAGAAGTCAGGCCAGAACTCAACATTAGTTTCCACCAATTCCAGAGGCAGAGACATTTTCAAAAGCTCTAAGAGATATTGGTAAAACAGTTGAGGGTGTTGGAAAAACAGTTGAAGGTGCTGAAAAAATAGTGGAAAATATGTCTGAGAGTCTTAGACAAGCCTATGAGGAAAAGGAGGCTAGAATGGAAAAGAAATTTGATGGGATGATAGACATGATGTCACAGTTATTATCAAAAATGGATCAACAAGCATCACAAAATATTGGTCAGCCCCAAAACAACCAAACTGGAGGAAACAATGGAGTTAATGGAAATCATAGTAACAATAGTCCGAAGGTCAATGGAAGAGATAGGATTGTTGGACAGCATATTGCAACCACTAGAGGATCTACCTCTAGGCCACTATTCCCTACTTTCACTCCAAGGGAAGAACAACCACAAGTGGAGGCTGCAACTCCGTTTGTAGATGATGCAAGGCAAGCTTATATGGAGTATGTTTCTCTACCTCCTGATATGAGGGATGCTTGGACCTTTGATCAATACATGAATCAAAGGAGTAGGAGAAATGGTGGAAGAAATGAGAATCGTCCTCAAATGACTCCCAGAACTGATTACCAACAAGCCTTGGGCAAGGTGACGTTGGCACATTTTGATGGAAGTGACAAATGTTCGGCCAGGTCATGGGTCCAGAAATTGGACAATTATCTTTCTCTTAGACCGATGTCGGAAGAAGATACAATAAAATTTGCTAGATTGCACTTAGAATGAGCTGCACACGAATGGTGGTACCACGGTTTGGTCACTCTTGGCCATAACCTCATTCACACCTATGAAGAATTCACCAACAAGTTGATCGAGAGATTCGACACCAAGGATCTTGAAGTGAGATTTCGAGAGTTGGCGTAGTTGAAGCAACACGAATCTCTTGAATCCTATGTGGCTAATTTTCATAGATTGCAACAATCTAGCTGGATGGGTATGCTCATGTTTATTTTGTTGGCATGTTGGGCACTTCTTGATATACTTAAGGAACTCATTTTTGAGCCCTTTCCAAGTGAACCTCTTCTGAATCTGCCTATATGTTTTGAAAAACCTGGGGTGACCAGACATTGGTGCATCATGGTAAATCCTCAAAATTATTGCTTTGATCCTTGAATTAGCTACCAAGTAAATTCTATCCTCAGAAAATATTAGCTCATTAATTATCTTGTACCTGTCATCTTGTGTAGTCCCATCAAGAATACTTGTAGCCCACGGGTCATTAGCATATTCTTTTGTAATCAACTCTCTCCAATCAATAGATATCTCAACCAAAGAGCACAAGTAAGGTCTCCTGGACAAGGCGTCAACATCAATGTTCTTACCTTTGACATAGTCAATTTCAAAGTCATAGGCCTGTAGCCTACTCACCCACTTCTGCTACCTATCATTCAAGTCCTGATTTAGGAAGTATTTTAGGCTATTATGGTCTATTTTTACAATGAATCTTCCTCCCACCAGGTAGGGCCTGAACTTGGCCGATGCATGCATTATGGCCAACATCTCCTTGTCATATATAGAGTAGCTCCTCTCGACACTCCTCAACTTCCTACTCTCAAAGGAAATTGGGTGCTTATTTTGCATTAGCATTGCTTATTTTCCCTCCGCTAATGCATTGCACTCCAACTCAAAAGGCTTAGAAAAATCAGGAATATTTAACACGGGGCAAGAACACATGATCTATTTGTGAAAGGCCCTTAAAAAATATCCTATAGAAACCGCATAACCCAAAGAATCCTTTGAGCTGTGATAGATTTGTAGGTGGTGGCCAATCCATGATTGCCTTGATTTTATTTGGGTCTATTCTAACCCCCTTAGAGCTGATAATGTGGCCAAGGTAAAGTAATTCAGTCATACCAAAATCACATTTAGATTCCTTGGCATATAGTGACTCTTCCTCTAAGATGCTCAACACCTCCTGCAAATGCCTTAAGTGCTCATCCCAAGACTTACTAAAAATCAGAATATTGTCGAAAAAGATCAACATAGATTTCCGAAGCTATCTTTTGAACACCCTATTCATACATGACTGAAATGTTGCCAGTGCATTAACAACCCAAATGGCATCACCAAGAACTCAAAATGCCCAAAGTGACATCTGAATGCTATTTTCTCCACATTTGACTATCTAACCCAAATCTGATGATATCTTGACCTAAAGTCGATTCTGGAGAAGTAATATGCACCATGCAATTCATCAATAAGCTCATCAATGCGGAGAATGGGATACTTGCTCTTTATCGTCTTCTTGTTGAGGGATTTGTAGTCAATACACATGCACATTGAACCAACCTTATTCTTGACCAGCACTACAGAAGAAGCAAAGGGACTTTGCTAGGCTTGATATGTCCTATGTCCAATAATTCTTTGATTGTCTTTTCAATTTCATCCTTATGCCTCTTAGGATGATGGTAAGGCGTAGTGATCACGAGTTTAGCACCCTCCTCAAACTCAATTACATGCACAATCCCTCTCTTAGGAGGTCTCCCAGGGGGTATACTACTTGTTGTGACCTTTCACACCGCCTATCACATGGGGACCCCCGCCGTTCTGCTAGTTTTTAGGGTTTTGCCTCCTTTGCAACTACGGAGATCACTTTGCTAAGAGTTTTCAAGTCGGGCTATCGAGATACCTGAAGCTAAGTCCCAGACCATGCTTGAATCAGTGCGTAGGCGTCATGGAAGCGCTCAGAAGGCCCAGGAAACAAAGATCGACTGTGAATTCGGCCAATTCTGAGACTTCCTACTTTTTAGGAAATTTTGCTTTTTCGATTTTTCATTTTTGGCATTTTCGGACCAAACAAGGTTCCCTATTTTTTAGGGTTTTGCTTTTTCTATTTTTAGAAAGTTTCTATTTTTGGAAAGTTTCTATATTTAGAAAGGTCCCGAGTTCTGAAAATGCACTCAGAAGTTCAAAAAAATCGAAAAATCACTAAGAAAATCAAAGAGAAAAATTGAAAAATCATTGAAAAATCTGGAAAAACAAGTTAAAAAGCATGAAAAATCAGACCAAAAAGTATCAGATTATGGAAAAATCAGTCCAAAACCAGTCAGATCTGAAGCAAAAAGTCACAGAAAATGAAGTCAAAGAAGACGAAATTCATGAGAAATTTGTTCAAGTCTGAAATTCGCCATGAGAAAGGTCCTTGAAAGGTGGGAAGGAAAGATGAAGGAAAGTCTGGAAGTTCATGAAGTCCGCCTAGCAGCAAAGAGGGACATCCAAGATGCTTGTCCAAAAGACTTATAAAGTCCGCCATACACTTGGAAGGGGCTAGCAAGGTTTCTAGGAAGTCCGCTATACTTGTCCAAGGTGCTAAAGAGGTCCGCCTAGGCACATGAAGAGAAAAATAATGATTTTTTGCTAAGTGTTAGTGCCTAGTCCAAGGAAAAATTCGAATATTTGCCTAAGTGTAGAGGCTAAAGGATGGAAAAATTGAGATTTTTGGCTAAATATCATGACGTTTTCGAGAAGCTAAGTGCTAAGTTTGAAAGGACAAATGCTAAAGAAGATTAGGATATGGCAAGAAATAAAACGAAGTATGCCTAACACAAAGGTGGAAAAGAAATTAAATTTGCCTAAGTGTGGGTATCTAGAGAAAATATTGAGAAATTGACAACTTTGGCCGAGGAAAAATGCACGAGGCAAAGAGAAAGGAAGGATCGCCCTTGGCCAGAAGGAAGAAGAATTTGTCAAATGTCAAAGAAATTCGCCCGACGAAGACATCCAGACAAGGATTTTTCCTAGAAAAATTCGACTAAGCAAGAGAAAATTTGACTTTGGCAGAGGAAAATAGGCTCAGTGTAAAGGAAAATTTCGCCTCGGCAAAGAAAAATAAGGATCTGGCAATAAAATTTTCGACGGAATGGCTTAAATTTTGACTTGGCTAGATGAAATTGAGGATAAAATTGGAAAATACACTCTTAGCCAAGAAAAATGAAAGGAAAATCGAAATAGCCATGGGTCTAAAACGAACGGGTTGGAATAAATTAAAATATTTTAATAATTTATTTTCAACTACTTGGAAATTTAAAATGCCTTGGGCAAAATCAAATTTGCCAGACAAGAATTGGAAGAAAATAAAGTACGCCAGGCAAAGATGAAATCCGACGGGCAAAATTAAATTCGCCATGAATTTAATTAAATATTTAATGTTTTCTCTCAAAAAATTCGAAAAATCAAAGATAAACATTAAGCAAAAAAATCGAATTTTTGAAAATCAGTAAGATTTGCTTGGATAAGCTCGGGACTGATTCTTGTCGAAAAATAAAAGGAAACTTGCCTGTTTGGATAAATGAAAACAAATTGAGATCGAGAAAGAATATGGCAGTTGCTAAAACGAATTCAATCCTTCAGCATTATAATGAGTTTCAGCAACTCATTTTTTTCACACACAGCTGAAGAGAAATTTAATCTTTCTCGAAATTATCAGGCAATTGATTGATCAATAAGCAAAGTCGAATTTTCCAGAAGGTGAAATAGTGTTATGCTGAAGAATTTTCGCAGGAAAAGAGAAGAGATTTATTGAAGGCTGAAATTCTTCTGTGAAAAGGGGCGCACTTCGTCTTTTAAAAATCAGATTTGCGTACCAATAGTCAACAGGTTGACGACCACAACAGGCGAACCATCAAAGAAGCTGAAAATGAAGTTTGCCAGCAAGGGAGCTCAGCGAGAGACCAAAGTCATTTCAAAATGGAAGAATGTCATGGACACCGATCTCGGGCATGTAGACTTTGATGAGTTCAAGAAAAGAGTGTATGGGCAGAAGGGACTTCCCACACCAATAGCCAGACGGATAGTCAGAAACGGGATATTTCAGAAAGCTGGATTCCCACCGGCAATGGATTGTGCGGAATTAATGGTGGAATGTGCTCTCCACTATGACGCTTAGAAGAGGCAGATCATCGCACCTGATGGAAGAGTCTTGGCACACTTAGGTGAAGTGGCAATCCAGGAGACCTTCGGCATCCCGAAACATTCACGGACGGTCTATAAGACCAAGGAAGAAGCCAAAAGATTATATGACAGCCAACCAGATTTGTGCGCCACAACAGTCAACAAGGCATGGTTAGACAAGCCTAAGCCTTCAATCAAGAAGTTGCCCAAGAGACCTCGCCGGACAGACTTCAAGGAAGATTTCGGGGATATCATACTGATGTTGAACAGAATAGCTGGTAACCCGCAAGGCGCCTTTTTCGAGAGCTGGATGTACTATTTCATGGACGAGATCACCTCTGGTGTCAAAATGTTCAATTGGTCACGGATGATAAGTGACAACCTTCATGAGCAATTGATCAACCTCGAAGAGACTAAGTCTTTTCATATGAGTTCGTATGTTATATACCTGTTGGCCAGATCATACAAGTATCCAGGATTGATTTGCAAGGGAAAAATTGGCAACGGGGAGAACGAACTCAGGCCTTACGACTGTTACCCACAGCTCCAATTGAAGGAAAAGTCCCACTTCAAGAGGGTGCATGATGCCTTCCTAATGCATATTACCAGAAAGCTTCAAGGAGGAGTGCATCAGAGGCTGAGCCACGAGGCGAAAAGTCTTATCAGTAAATACGGGTCTTGGTTCATCCAGTTCCCTAAGTTCACATATGTCAGGATCCAGGGATTTACTGGAAATCCCTATAAATTGCCCATCTATCCAACAAATCGGATGATCTTGCTCGAGGTCTTGAGACAATTAGAAGAATACCAGAATATCCAGAGGCCAACCAAGAAGGCATCTGTCACATTCCCGTTTTTCATCGGGAACATGTTGGAGTATTGTCCATCAGCACAGGCAGCTGAGAGTGCAAAGTTGGAGATCCAATGGTATCCTTTCACGGCCTACAAGTCCAGGGTCAACTATGACCCACATCATAACATTCAGACAGTGGAAGGGAGAAAGTACAAACACAGGATGGAACTGGAAGATTTCTGGGCAAATGCTGCCGATGAGTATGAAGTCAGACGGAAAATGTGGTCCAGGATGCCACTAGATTTCATGAGGGCAATTGAGTTTTGCCGGGTGCCTGATCAGTTACAAGATGATGGAAACCACGTCCAGCCACGCTTTGAGGAAAGCCGACCTCTTCCTCCAGTGAAATGGTCAGAACCTGAGCACGCAGACTTGGCAACCTTAATGAGGCCGGTGACTAAATACTCTCAGTGGTGGGTTGACTACCATGCCCAAGAATTGAGACAGAGGAATCACGCTCACATATGATCTACTGAGTGAGTCAGAGTCATATTCTTCTAATGCTGGTGCATCCCATCAAGACTTTGTCGGGATCGGGGAGAAAAGGAAGGAAATAGTCCCAAGTACAGAGCCTGCTTCCAAGAGGCATAAGGGAGAACCATCTCGTTCAGCAGCATCCCGGAATATTGACGAGTTGGTGGCTACTATAGATGAATCCTTGGTAGAGATGCTTGAACCTCCTCCAGTTCAGGAGGAAAATATTGAACCTATTCAACTAGACGATGAGGAGCCTGCGTCACCTACAGGCACGAAAATCTTAGGTTCAGACAATGATATAGAAGCCCGGAATAACGACTTCGAGGAGGGAATGATTTCCGCTCTCAGGGAAGTTATGGATCTTCCAAATGAAGAAGAGGTTCAGGTAGAGGATGGAGTTGAGCAGTCGACCATTCCGGACTGGCTGTTAGAGAGAATGAAGATCCAGGTACCTGCAGAAGCTCAACAAGATGAGGATGATATTGCTGATTTCTTGGCAAGGCTAGAGCAAGTTGCAATCAAGAAGCCTGCTAAGAAATTCTCCACCATTCAAAGGAACGAGACAGGCAGCCGTTCCGTACATATTGCGGTACCCACAGTAGACAAGCCACAGGACGAGATTACGCCTCAGGAGTATGCCATAACTACTGTTGACCTTGGCCCAACCTCGAAAGGCCAAGAGGTGGAGGAATTAGATAATTCCGTCTCGACCATCAAGGCGAGACTGGAAAAGGAAGTGGCTAAGAAGAAAGAGTATAAGAAGGAGGTCGAACGTCTTAAGGAATACATACAGCATTTGACCCAGCCACTTGATCAGGGTAATGCGATTGTTCCTCCTCTCCTCAATTCATCACAGGAGATGACTAAGGAAGTCGAGCACGGAATGGTAACGGCCAGAGAAGCTCAGGACTAGATGGCAAGCGAAGGTACGGATGCAGCCTTGTTCATGGAGAAGCTGGCACTTGCTTATGGACGAACCTCTTCATTTCTTTCCAGACTGATGGATATGGCAGAGGCATGGGAAGGTATTCCGGATATGCAGGAAAGGCTTATTCCAAGCCTTAGAATCTTGAAGGGCACTCCAAGAGAGGAGTTGGTTGATAAAAGGGTGATTGCTGCAGGGGCAGCATATGATTTCAATCACTGGTTTTGGGTAGTGACTATACGAGAAGAAGTCTTGGAGAAGGCAAAAGTAGATGGGCTTGGAATTGAAGAACAGGTCAGGAAAATCCAGGAGAAGATTTACATGACAACTACAGAAGTGTTCGACCGTGAAATCATCCGGGAGAACGACATGCAGTTGGAGAGATTGAAGCATAAAGTTCAAGAAACTTTCTTCTCGACCACTGGACCATTTCTGAGACAAGACTTTGCGAGAGTGGCAAGATTCTCATCCATTCGAAAGGATTTTGAGAAGCAGGAGGCAGATTGGGAAAGTACTTTTGCTAAATGTGCTGAGAAGTTGGACGGACTTGAATTCCGGATCAGCATGTTGCCACCCGTCACAATGGAGGAGGTCATCGCTGTAGTGTCCAGATTCATCAAACACAATGCTGCTCTGAAGGATAAGGACGCCTCTCCTAGATAATAGCTGGAACTGCCACTTTACTGATTGATTTCTAGTTGATAACTCTTGTTATTTTGGGAAACCCTAATTAGGGTTTGGTTGTAATAATCTTGGCCGTTAATCTTGTTTTAATCTCGGCCCTTCATTTTATTTCTGAAACTCTATATAAACTGATGCTCTCTCACTTTCATTGGTGTGGAGACAGCATATGAGATTGTTGCACTGAGACTGTTTTGAATAATAAAAGCTCTTGAGCATGATTTGCCTTGAATAACTTCT